>JAMABK010000029.1:351613-400158 GCA_023624915.1 Aspergillus amoenus
CATCATCGCCTCCATCATCGCCTCCATCATCTCCTCCATCATCGCCTCCATCTCCACCATCATCGTCATCGTCGGGTGGAGGCCGAGGTTCAATATTACCTGGGTCATCATCCTCATCGGGATCAGGAAGCTCACAAACAACACCATCCTCCTCATCATCGTCATCGTCGTCATCATCGTCTTCATCGTCTTCATCCGACGGATCTTCGTGATCCCCTCCAGGTGGACAAGTAAGCCCCGGCGTACAAGGCCCATCTATACCACCACAGGCGCCCCCCTTGCATGGTGATCCACATCCCGACGTGCATTTAGGGCCCGGGGGGCCATCATCCACAGTTATAATCGGGAACGGGCCGCCGAAATGCTCGTTATCATCATCATCATTATCATCCTCGTCATCGTCATCATCCTCCGGTTCCTCCGTGGGATAAGGATACGGCGAAACGGTACGAGTAACCGGCGAATGAGTGACACCCGGTTCAGACAATGGATTAGGATCGTTCGTGATAGTCAAAGGAGGGGGCAGTATTAATGGGATCGGGCTGAAGGTGAAGCTGGAACCTGAACTCTCTGGGTATGGCTGTGGCCAGAATGAGATTGTCTGGGTTGTTATGGGTGGGAGTGTTAGTGTGGTTGGTTGGGTCGTTACGTGCTTTATACCGTCCTCAGTCCAGACAACCTCGAGCTTTGTGGTGTAGGGAGCCAGTGTAATGGTTATTGGGCCAGGAAGGACTGTCGGAGGGAGAACGAGGTTGCAGGGTGGCTCGCAGGCGACTTGGGGGTTCTCGTCCTTCCAGATGGATGGATCGATTAGGACATCATCACCATCGTCGCCATCGTCGCCATTGTCTCCATCACCGCCATCACCGCCATCACCATCATCACCGCCATCGCCATCATCACCGCCATCACCATCATCACCGCCATCACCATCATCACCGCCATCACCATCATCACCGTCGTTACCATCATCACCGTCGTTACCGCTGCCCTCATCAGGTTTCCAACTGCAGCTGTTGACATAGGAACGGACCTTTCCATCGCCAGAGACAACAAGATAGTCGGCCTTGCCATCTCCATTAATGTCGGCATATTCCACCTGGCCCTGCGAGTCAACGCCGTTAGAGACGGTGCCTATGTTGTTAAAGTTTCTAGGCTTGCCAGCATCTGGGATGTTTCCCGTATTGAGATATGCCTTAGCAGAGCCACCGTCGTACTGAACGATATACTCGGCCTTTTTATCGCCGGTGAGATCTGCAAAGCGCACCTTGCTGCCGGGCTCACCCACTCCAGTTGCTATCGTAGTTCTCTCTCCCCAAATGCGCCCACCGTCCACGGGTGGAATGTTCTGTTGATTGAGCCAGGCGTCAACTGCACCACCATCAAACACAACCAAAAAGTCTGCATACCCGTCTCCGTCCACGTCTGCAAACTGCACCTTACGGCCAGGCTCACCAACGCCCTCCGAAATGACGATGCCAGCCTGCCAGATCCGGTCTGACCCCTTGTCAGGAATGTTGTCATTGTTGAGGTAAGCCTTGACTGACCCCCCGCCGTAAATCACCAGGAAATCATCAAGTCCGTCACCGTTGACGTCGGCAAACTCGATCCTGGACGAAGACAGATCTTCATCTAGACCCGGGGCAATCTCGCCAATCTCCTCCCATTTGCCGTCTCCTTTATTGAGCCATGCGCGGGTGCGGCCTTTACTGTCGACAGAGACGATATCGTCAGAGCCATCACCGTCGAGGTCAGCGAACCGCAGGCTGGAGTCCTTCGGCCCAACGATGCCTAGGTTATTCCACTTGCGGACGCTGCCATCGTCAGAGATGGCGAGAAAGTCCGCATTGCCGTCTCCGTCCATGTCTGCGAATCGAATCATGTCACCGGTAACTCCCTCGACGCCGGGAGCGATGGTGCCTAGGCTCTCCCAATTGCGGCCATCTTCATTTAGGCTCCCGGTATTTCGCCATGCGTCGACGGCTCCTCCTTCGTAGATGACGACATAGTCTAAGATATGGTTAGCCAGTTATTCGAGACTCATTGCCCTGATTTCTTACCAGTCAATCCATCCCCGTCCACGTCGTACAGCTGGGCTCGGTTATTCGGTACACCATCTGGCCCCGGCGCAATGGTAACCTCCTTCTCCCAGTTGCGTTTGCCCTTATCCTTGCCATTATTGTGGGTGTTGCGTGCCCAGTCAACGGAGCCGCCTTCGTACAAAATCACATAATCGGCATAACCATCTCCATCCATATCCTTGAAGTGAATCTTCTCCCGAGACTCACCTAACCCGGATGCCCATTCAGGATCGAGAGACTCGAACTTGCGGCCATTGTCCACGTTTCTCCAGACCTTAGCAGCACCGTCCGAGTACAGGACAATAAGATCCGCCTTGCCATCATTATCGACATCTGCCATGCGGACCATATCCCCTGTCACTTTCTCCCAGTCTGGGTTGACTTCTCCAAGGCTCATCCAGGGGTTGTTGTCTTCCCCTGTGTTTATCCAGGCTTTCATAGCGCCGCCATCATAGGCCAGGATGTAATCGGTATGCCCATCATTGTTGAGATCAGCCAGAATCACTTTATCCCGGGTGGCACCTTTGACTGCGTCAAATATAGTGCCCTCGTCGTCCCAGACGCGAAACCCGGTAAAGATCTGCCCTTGGCTCTTCCAGTTCTTATCTCCGCAATTCCGTCCACCATTATCAGCAATTGGGTCTCCGTACCCTATCCCCATCCCAGGGACATCAACCTTGGCCGGGTCCCCGATCCACCCACGCTCGTGAGCATCGACGATACCCTTGTACCAGGCCTCCGCCATTTTAGCATACCCATCCCCATTAGGATGTTTCTTATCGGACAAATCAGCAGCCGTAATCTCAATTGGTACCGACAGAATATGCTGGCCATCGCTTTGCTTCCGCTTAATGATCGCGGCCAGTTTCTTATTAAAGGCATCCGTATTTGCCTGCATCCGAGGATCCTTCGCCCAGATCACCGGAGCCACAAGAACAGTAACCCCCGGTGACCCTTCGAAAGCCCTATCAATAATAGACTCGATCAAAGAATCCGCTTTCTCCAAATCCACCTCCAAATCCATGTTATTCGTCCCCGCATGCACAAGCACAACATTCGGTTTCGCGGGGAGAGACAGGTCAATATACCCCCTGATATCGGCTAGCATCTTGCCGCTATGTCCCTCGTGGTTGGCGTCTGGCATGTTGCCGTCCGAAAGGCTTCCGATCATATCGGTTGTGCTGTTCGTCCCCCGTTGGTGGGCCACCACCAGCTGGCGCAGTTTCTCCCGGTACCCGTTTCCGTCGGGCGACCCGTTGCCTTTTGTGATTGAGTCTCCGAGAGGCATGATGCGCAGACTAGGGAGCTCTTGCTCGGCAGCGACGTGTTGGAGTGGTCCCGCCGTGACTGTGAGCGCCAGCGCCCAGGATAGGGCGCTTAGAAGTTTCATGGCGCATGTGGTGGAGAATATCTCCTGGTGATTTATGACTTCACAAGGTAGGAAAGGACATTCAAGGGATGGTTGACTCTTAGATAGAGGACCGGCTCCTCGTTGATGTTATTATAGGCATATCAAAATCCAGTACCTACCTACACCTCGTTTGCTCGCATCCCGCACTACAATCTCGCCCCCAACCAACCCTAGCAAATGGGACGCCTGCCCAGAGAGGCAGGGCATCCTGGTCCCTTACATTTTAGATTAACTCAAGGTCTCACAACATCTTAGCTCGAGAGCTTAAGGTTAAGACTGCTTTTAAGGCGTCCACTGGAGGAGCGTCAGCGCAGCAAGAGTCCTCTTTTGTACATCCGATCCCCTGTGGATATTTATATCATTGGATCTTCCGCTGATTAGCGTCCGTGTCGCGATCACCAAGAGAACTCCGCCACCCCACCCAAGGGACCCTGGCGTCTTGGCATGTTTATACGAACTAAGGAGCAGAGTATAGCCGCAGCATCGTTCCTAAATTGTATTCGTCCGCTGCAGATCAAACCGGGATAGGGGAGAGAAAATGTGCTACCAAGCGCGCTTGGCGGCTCACTCTCAAGATTGGACGATATCCTGAAACTCCGTTTCTCCAATGGGAGATGTGACTGTCCCGTTATTTGTTGGAGTGTGGCATGAGGTACTAAAAATACTTCAGCTACCATCCTCAGGCCGTGATATTGTCTCAGATGGTTATGCATGTTAGATTGAGCCAAGAGGGGGCGATGGAGGAGTACGGGTATTTCTCAGGAGAAAGAAACAACAGTAAGTGTAAAAAGAAGGTGTCCCTGATATATAGTCTCTCTTCTAATCCTGTTGGCCAACTATCCAGGCGAGCTACCAACTCCCAAAATCGTCAGCAATGAAGCTCCTACAGCTGTTTCTCTGCGCCTGGCTGTCCATTCTTGTCTCAGCTCAAGAAAAATATCCTGGCCCGCAAAGGACGGAAATGGAAGATGGCATAGAAGTCTGGAAGACAAAGATAGAAGGCTTCAGGGATACACTTACCTACAGAGGTACCTCCATTAAATCCACATAGAAGTGCAGAAGGCATGGCGAACGTACTGACATCCAGTCACAGTAAACGATCTCGAGGGCAGGGGTGCACGCCCCAAGATGGTCTACAACTGTGCGGTTGTCCCAGCCCTCTGCAACAACGCCCGGGCCAAGCTCAACGGCGGCTCCAGAGCCACGCTTCACTACGACTATGATGATAACGGCGGTCGCCGCAAGAAGGTGCGTCGGGATACCAGCTGTCTGACGGGCTGGGAAGATTCGCATACATGCCCCGAAAACAACCAGCCAAGCGAATTCTGGTTCACGAGGCCGAGAAAAACGAAACTCGAGAAAAAGGAAGTTAATATGTGGAGGGGAAGGCGTGGGCTGGACCCGCCGGATCGGGCACAGCTCGCTGAATTGACCAAAATTGAGCACGTTGACGGCAATGAGATCGAGGAATGGAAGGAGCTAGGAGCCAAGTTCTCGTGCGATGAATGGCCAGCGGCATCGTATGCACCTCCTCTTCTATTTGCGAGTACTTCATGCGGTTCCTGACGATGACTATGCAGCTGGATCGAAGGGGGGGAAGGAGCAAACACTTATTGTGAGCTTTCCTACAGGTGTACCCTAACTATACCTTAAGCGGCGGCACTCATCAAGATCGTATTTATCTAGGTGCACCAGAGCGTGCTAAGTGCAACACACAAAATATCGTCAGTCTGAATACGGAACAAGACTTTCAGTCCACAGTCCATGGCCGGATCGTCGTGAGCGGCTCCTCCACCCTTGGCCCGATATATCATGCTGATTCCCTTCACAACAGAATTGGTACAACAACTTCTACCCACAGTGGCCAGAAAATACAGACTGGACCGACGACCCTGCAATAAAGCACAACCTTAATTGGGTGATTCTCAAATTTGACTTTGAGCTCGTGAATGATGGTGGTGACAAGTATGCCGCCTGGCTGGAGGCGAGGGGGCGCAAACGATACTGCGCTCCCGCGGTGGGTGATGATGACTGCAAAGTAGAATGGGACGAGGATCCCGACGGCTTTTTCGACCAGCAGGCATAGTCAGAGGTGTAATGTGGTTCTTGATAAATAAGGGCCCGATATTACGCCCCTGTGTCTTTGGGCTTATGGTACATTTTCTGTTATTTAAATGTCTTTTATATTGTAGTACCTGCAATCCCGCTTCAGTGAGAATGAATGATAGTTAGTTTAGGGAATAGGACAGGCTTAGGATCACGAAGCTATTCTTTTTAAGTCATTTACCCACCGTCCCTTCGATACCTGCCTTCAAGTATTCTTCTCTGACAGCCATGGGGCGCACGACGACAATAGATCAAGGGATATAACATCGAGCTATTCATATAAACTACACAATTCCGAGGCTCTGCCCTTCAAAAACGATCATCATGATATCTACTGGTCTGATAGTGATGAAAATAGTGCCCGTCATACTGGGCCACGTTCGTGCCTCAAACGTCTTCGTTGGGCTGATGGTGGGTCCACTCGTGGGATGAGCTCAGACATTGCATTCCCATCTCGAAACATTCCAAGCAGATATCAAAATCAATGCAAACGTCGCATCTGTAGTAGGGTTTATTATCCAATATATATCGCGCGCACACATCACACTCCCTAGTACACTTATCATTAGCCAAAGTAAGGGTAGTTGGTTCCACATTGGAATCAACATCATCGGCATCCATTCCACGTTCCCTGGCCCAGTCGCATATAATTTCCAAGGTTTTAGGTTCTCCGACTTTTGAGGCCCACTGAATTAAGGTCCTACCAAATCCGTCTGTATGGTTAATAGGGTCTGCTGTCAACATGATCAGCCGCTTGACAACATCTACATGGCCACTCTTGACCGCTGCAGATAGAGGCGTTGAAGCATAGTGATCCGTATGGTTTGGATCAGCACCGTGGGCGAGGAGGGCGTCCACCATACCGAGATGGCCGCGAGCAGCAGCCACGAAAAATGGAGTTCGGTTGATTTGATTCACGGCGTGCACGTCAATACGTGGTGATTGGAGGAGTATCTCGGCGGACTTGACACTGCCACTACGTGCGGCGAAATGAAGTGCAGTTTCCCCTGTCTCACTGGCGTCTGAGGGATCCGCATCCTTCTGTAGAAGCAGCTCAATCATCTTTGGATCGTCATCCAATGACGCATACATGATTGGCGTACAAGTGAGATAGCCCTTTGCAGTACTGTCCGCACCCCAATCAAGCAACAGCTTTTCCATGGCAGTTTCGTTGCCCAGGAAAGCGGCCAGAAGAGGAGTGTTTCCATTGACATCTCGCGCCTCAATATTCGCGCCATAGCGGAGAAGCAAATTGGCAATTTCTGTAGCACCACCCCAGCGAGCCTTGTGCAGCAGTGGTGTAAACCCAAGGCTATCTTTTGTCTCAACATCCGCACCCCATTCTAAAAGTAGTTTTGCCGTCTCCACATGATTGTTTCTTGTTGCTGTGGCGAGAGGCGTCATGCCGGTGGTATTTGGAACACTGACATCTGCACCATGTTGAAGAAGTGTCTTTACCACGTCAATATGGCCGCTAGCCGTGGCCATATTAATGGGTGTCCATCCATCATTTGATGCAATGTTGACATCCACATCATGCTGTAGAAGTGTCTTTACCAGTTCAGTATGCTTACTATCGCACGCCAAATGCATTGGACTCCAGCCATCATTATTCGTAATATTAGCATTTGCACCGTTGTCGAGAAGCAGCTTAATTACTTCAACATCTCCATTGAGGCAGGCCATGCTAAGTGGGCTCCAGCCAGGTGGAGTCTCAACTGCGAGGTTTGCACCATGATCAAGCAGTAGCCTGACTACTTCGATATATCCATGAAAGCAGGCCATGTTAATTGGAGTCCACCCATCATTACTAACAATACCAACATCTGCACCAGCTTCAATAAGCAGTTTGACTACCGCTGCGTGGCCATAGTGTGAGGCTTTATTTAAAGGGGTGTGGCCGTCCATATCTGCCAGCGACGAGTCAGCCTCTTGGTCGAGGAGAGCCTTAACGGTTTTCAGGTCGCCCTCTCTGCTAGCCACTACCAGAGATGTCTCTCCGGAATAGCCTCTAGCATCCACATCGGACTTCTCTTCCTGAATCAAATAATTCACAGTTTCTGTAAGCCCAAGAAAAGCTGCATAATGTAAAGGGCCTGCAAACCCCACTCCGGATTGCGTACAGACATTCGGCAGCCCCCTGGCTTTGGTGTATACGTTCACGTCAAACCAAGCCTTCCACGACACCCAGTTTGGGTTCGCCGGATTGAAAAATCTGTTGATTGAATCCACCAATATCGGGTCGCTCATATCTCGTAGCATGGACTTTTGATACCAGGACCCTGCTGCATATGCTCGGAAAGCCCCTAAAACATCCACCTCGGCCCATACAGTAGAAGTCCCAGCCCAGGCCTCTTGACTATTAACAAAGCGAAGGCATTTTCTTGCGAGCACCATGCTCTCGATGGCCTCGGTTGACTGGCCAAGAATGGCGTTGAACTGCACTGCGTTCTGCCGGGTAGGTATCTTGCGGAGCATGAACTCTTTCACTGAGAAATGTGCTAGGTGCAATGTTTTCCACCCTGGATCCCCTCTGCCCAGAGAGTCCCGCACTTCCAATAGTGATCCACAGAGTTCTGTTATCTCGGTGCTGATGTAGTCTTCATCGATAGTGTCTGGCAGATCATCCAGTCGTATTTCTTCACAATCATCGCCAACAATCAGTGCCCCGGATATTTCGGCAACTGTCAGAGGCCATACACTGAAGGCTGTCCAATGTAAAATAGAGAAAGCACGAGTCCTATCCTCGTCTGGTAGATTCATTATCCTTTCCCAGTTCCTTTCGTAGAAATGCTCAATCCCAGGTGGCGTGGAACTAATGGCTTCCTGGAGTTTCCTTTCACTCTTGCCGCTGCGTAAAGTCTCCTGCTGCAATCTCACCCATAGGAACTGTCCGTTACATCTTTCCGCAAGCCTCTTCGTGATACCGTCCTTGGTTACATCAGGCTTTCTGGACAGTTTCTCGTTGACAATGCTTCGAGAGTATGCTATCACATCATCTCGGACATCATCTGGGGTGATCTGATGCTCATATAAATCATCGTCAGGACCGCCGTCCAAGAGACCATATCGGATTTCCGGCTCGCTGCGGCTCATAATCAAAACTCGCGTGGATGTGTCTCTTGTCGTCTGACGCAATGATCCAATAAAGTTAGGTATAGAGTCGTCGGCGCTTCCTGGCCATGCTCCTTTCGCAAATTCACATTCGTCCAACCCATCCAGTACAAGCGTACATCCGTGAACAGCAGAGACAATATTCTGCAGAAGGCTGAGAATGTCCCCGCGCGTTGCTCTCTGTGCTTCTGTTGTTTCCCATTTGCCACGGACAATCCCGAATGCCTTTTCGTGAGATACCAGTTGGGATATCCAGAATCGCACTGCCAGGAAGGGGTCTCGCGTTTCGGAATCGCAAAGAAAGTACGCCACGGGCGTATTCAGACTGGCCAGCAGATGCTGAACAATCTTGGCGCACAATATGGATTTCCCAAAACCAGCAGGGCCATTGATCCATAGGTACTTGGCTGATGACAAAGGAAAGTCAATAGAGGACCACTTGAGGAACCAGGGGCGGCCTAAAACCCATTTACAGGATCCCTCGACGCGCCGCTTGACATATACTTCATAAAGCTCGTTTTGACAGTGGTCCCCTAGTAGCCAGTCCTGTATATCGCGCTTTCTTTCGGCTTTTTCTATCCGTCAATAAAGCGAAGATGTCAGGTAAAATCTGCTTACCTTCTTTTTCCTGTTCCATTCCGGCTAACACTCGATTTAGATCGAGCAGCCAAGGCGCCTGATTCGCCAAAACATCTGTGTATCACAAATCAGCTCCTGAATTTGTCATATGAATGGGATGCACTACCTCTCGCCTGAACCGGTACCAGGTTATGAAGGTCATCCACCATCGATGAGAATTGAGCGACCTGCGCGATCCGTTTCTCTTTGTTTCTCAACGCCCAATTGAGCCTCTGTCTTTTCAGCCCCCGCGGCGCACCTGTATAATCATACTTCCCAGGTGTCTGGTCTATCCCAGTCGCAGCTGTTGGACGTATATTGCCTTCGAGGCCACAGGTCTCCTTGATAGAAAATAGAAGATTCTTGACATTCGCCAATATCCGTGCATCGTCGAGAAGCCCATTATGCTGGCTTGATAGACCCTCGGGTCCAATTCCAACTGCTTCGCCCCATCTCTCCAGACGAATCTTCTGCGTCTCGAATTGTGCCGTCAGAGAACGCAGGTCAGGACCAAAGCTCTTCCACGAGTCGTATTTGTGCACCACTTCCAGACAGGTGTTGAAGAGCCCAGCTAGACCAACAAGGCCAACCGCCAATCCGGCTGGCTCCATACTGTGTGAAAAGTATGCCAGATGAATAGTGAGAACAGAAGCTCGAGTGAGGGGAAGTTGGGCGATTGGCGACTGTCTTCAGCCTCGGCCTTGCGGGAGGGACGTCACGTGTCACCGCCCAATAGTATCGCCATCATGCATAACAGACAGTTCATCTCTTTAATCAGAGCAGTCTTTAATGACATTCAGGAGAAGATGAAGTTGATTGAGAATGATACGTGGTGAGATGGGTGGAAGCAATGAGGTGGAACCGAAGAAGGCGTTCGCTCCTTCACAACAATGGCCACCATTGCATTCGTGGTTAATAAGATGGATTAGCAGCTGTTGTACATCTTTACCTTATTTATCTGCGGAGTTTGAACTGCCATTCTAGCGTACCAAACTAACCGTCCGGAGTCCCCGATCTCGTATTGAGTCACTACTCAGCCACATCGTATCTCCACACTCTATACTTATAAGTACATCTACTCTTCCCCGTCATATTTACTCCATCAGTATACTTTTTTCTATTTACCTTTACGATTAAATCACAATGTCTACCACAAATAACCCTCACAAAAATACAACGAACAATACCAACAAAAAACAAGAATCACCTCCCTCCCATCAAATCCGCGCCCTCCACACACCCACCACAATAACAATCTACCAGGCATACCCATCCTCCATCGCCTGTCCCGCCATCACCACCCAATCATTCACCAAAGTCCCCCAATTCAGCCGGTCCCGGATGACATGGATAAAGCCTTCCTTTCTGTGGATGGCATACCGCTCCGGGTACGCAAGTAAACATGGGCAGGAACATGTTCTAGCGATTGAAATCACGAGGGAAGGGTTCGAGTGGGCATTACGGCATGCTTGCCTTTCACATACACCCAATGGTGCATCGCAGGAGGAAGTTAGGGCCTGGACGGAGAAGATGAAGAAGAGTCCTGTTAGGGTTCAGTGGGATCCTGAGCGCGATTTATGGGGGAGGCCGTTGGGTTGGCGTAGTTTGCAGGTTGGATTGAAGGGGGAGGCGGTTGAACGGTATATTGACCAGTGGATTGTCGGGATTCGAGATGTTACAGAGCTGATGCACGATGTGAGTCGGAGGGTTGATCAGGGTGATGTTGAGGGGGCCAGGGCACTGTTGCCTCCAGAGGATGTTTTTGGGCTACCAGAAGATATTGGGAGGGGAATTGGAATGAATTGATAGTTATATATTATATAATAAGACACACCGGAGACCCTACTTGTTAGAAGTATAATTCGATTGTAGTACACTTGATGACAGAAGTATATAGTTCTTAACATGCATGCTGTCCAAACTACTCAAGTATTTAGCCAGGAATTAGTATATGGTCGCTCAAAGGTGCTAGCTAATTCTCAGAAATACAACACCCAAAAATACTACAAACAGCAATATTAATTAGGGCTGTTTTGACAACCGGACAAACGATGGTCCGTGCGTAGTGGGGCAGTCAGACTGACCTGATCCCTCTTCCATCTCTCTACAACACAAGATGGCTCCATCTCTTTCCATCCTCTGCTTCGGGAATTCCCTGACCGCCGGCTTCTACCAGTATGGCCTGGAATACCACCCCTACTCCGAGAAGCTCAAGGAGCGTTTGAAAGAAGCCTTTCCCTCTCACACCATCCGCATTGACGTTGACGGCGTGCCGGGTGACCTTGTTATCACTCCCCCAGGACGCTTCCTGACTAGAATGCAAGATGATTGTGAGGAGATATCCGTTTCTAATCCAGGTGTCTACTAACCAGGGTAGGCTCGAAGACTTCGTACGACTGGGTGATTGTACTTGGTGCAACAAAGTCAGTGTTCCCTCCCAGAAGTTCTAGCTCATACTGATATAATGCCAGTGACCTTGGACGCGGGCATCCATGCTCGAAAATATTCCCTGCGCTGAAAGAAGCCTGGCAAGTGGCACTCGATACAGGAGCACAGATCCTAGCGCTTACCGTCCCGGAATGCGCAGCCGTAAACAAACGGCTTGATAATGCCCGAGCTGAGCTGAATGCCCTGATATTGAACCATTCTGACGAACGATTGTGAGATCAACCTAGTTTCATTGGTTATATTGGTTCTAATTATGTCAGCCACGCATTTGACCTGCACAAGCATGTTCCGTATCACAGCGCTACGGAGAATTTCAGGGAGTCGATATTCGACGATGGACTCCATTTGACGGCTGAAGGGTATGATCTGGTTGGGAATGTAGTTGCAGACCATTTGATACCGCTTCTCACCTCGGATGACGCTGGGGAGAAGTGACCGAAAGTGATGCCGTGACGTTCAGATACTAGACTGCTCCGATAGCGAAATAGATGAAACCTCGTTTTCCACCGCTGGAGCCACATTCTTCTTTTCCAAGGCTGAGATTCTCGACTATTCTATAGTCAATGTAGCACACAGTCTGCCTGCCCGTAAAATTTACACCAGCTGTTCACCCACCTCAAATCTTGGATCCCACCCTCCTGCTATGTATAAAAAAGTTATAGATCTCCGCTGTATTTACCCTAAAATATCTCATGCTCATATTTCCTCATCAATAACTAGTCGAATCTTCCTCAGCGATATGAGTCCAGACGCCTGCAAATTGGACCGCAAACATACCTTTTGTCCACTTCTGCTGGTGCGTATCATAGCAGCCACCAACCAACCAGAAGCCTTGTTAGGGAACCGAAAAAATGGCTTGATCTAAAGGAATGGAAATCAAGGTCTATACCCAGCTGATCTACCCGCACTAGGTAGTCATGTCACCTGCAGAGGATCAGAATCCATCGATCCAAGGTGGAGTGGAACCGGCGGCGGTCGTGATGCCACTAGGAGTTGATCAAGTCAACCTTGCTGCCTTTGCTACTGGGTACCATAATTTAACCCCGACTGGTGTATGAATGGTTCACTGGGAGTGTATTCTAGCGAACTCTGGGGCTGGTTGTAACAAAGCTTGACCTTACTCAATGCAAACAATTCAACTAATTGAGGTGGGCCCTGTTCGGATTTCAGCCAGACCTAGACCAAGTTCAAGGAAAGCACGGCCAGAAGCGTCCACATGGTGCCCACGTGTTGATTCCATGGTGGCTGCTTGCAGCTAGCTCCCCGATCGGCGATCACTATGCAATGGCCTTTCGTTGTCTGGATCTTGGTGCGATGTAGACGATCAGACCAGCCCGTTAATCCCGCATGTCACGCGCCAGATCGGTTGCTGGGCTATTTACGGCCTTGTACATGATTAGCCTGGAAGGAATGACTCCGGTCCAGAGCACCCAGAGCCCATTCATCGTGTCTTAGGCATTGCCACATTTACTGGGGGGTGTTTGGTTTGGAATGTGGATCCACGTGAGCCGCATCATTAGGGTTTCTATGACGCATTGTCGGAAATGGATCCCGCCACCGGGGTACACTTTGTATGTCAATGGTGTGGGCCTTCACGCGACTCCAAACATGTTCTGGATAGCAACACCACCCTCGGCAGAGAAGGAATCATGACTGAACATACTTCCATGGTCTGTGAGGTCTGATCAAAGGGCGAGAAGAACCAGGAAACGTCATGACTAGAAGCAATTTCTTGCTGAGTACATATCCTTGCTCCAAGATGTCTATAAAGACAGCTATGTCGGCAGTTATCTCCTGCAAGTTTTTCAACTGAAACCTGATTTTTCAACATATTGAGACAATTCTCCCACGGCCTATTCGATCCATATCGGCGAGGTGAAAATGCACTTCAAGAACTTCCTTATTGTCCTTTCAGCAGTCGCCACTGGCGCATCTGCTACATGCCCTGGAACGGCCACCTGCGTGGAGAAAAAATGTTCTTGCAGTTGCCCAGACACTACCCTGACTGGGCCCACAACCGGCAACTGTAACATCACACCGCTCAAGAACCTAGGTGTAGTTTGCCCTCAAGGCTCTGGACAAACAACAACCTTCACCGTTCCTTGCAACCAGGACTGTGGTACTGCTTGCCCTCCGTGCCCGAATACGCCCACCTGTGGCCCGAACAGTAACCCCCCTTGTTCCAGCAAGCTCCACGACTGCTTGGGGCAGGTCAGTTGTGCTTGCCATTAACTGTGGCTCTTCATTCTCTACACTATGCTGCGCTTCTAGTCGAAATGTGCCATTGACCTATCGAGGTCGTTTTCCAAAGTATTTGGATGAATGCAAGTGGAATTGGCTTCATCGTGGCTAAAATGGGGTGACCAGTGTACTATATTCTTGTGAACTAAATCAAGGATCTCCTTAACAACTTCTCCATCACCATGGTAGATAAATCAATTCTTGCTAGATCGAGTCTCTATATTCATTCAAACGTTCCATCCGAGCATTACCTTAAGTTATGATGATTGGAGTATTGTAATTAGCACATACCTGAACACTGGGCTGGCCATATTTCGTGGCTCTTGTGTTTCAGCCTCATGTGGGCCAGTATGGGGCTTTGGCCTGTCTCGTATTCCGTGTGGGCTCTGCGTGAATTGTGTTCGGAGACAATTCCATTAGTCTATCACCCCGGTATTAACGTGGGAACCAGCGGACGCACCCATCATTCTCTGTTATATGATCGACAGCCCCCCAAAACGAGCAGGGCATCACGAATTCCTCCGGGCTCCATATTAATACTCGTCCTCGACGTGCCCAATGGAGCCTCATTCGGCAGCGATTGGTGCGCCAAGAGGCTCTGTCAGGACGGGCCGCTTTTCACAGCCAATCAGGACGCAGACCTCGTATTTGCAGATCAGACCCCACTTTTGCCTGTTGATAGTCCTCCTGACCCCAGGGCCAAAGGCACTTCCAGAACTGGGCTGGGAATTGGTGCTCCATCTGCCCATATTCTGGGTGAGGCCTTGCGTGAACACATTCTCCTCCATGTCGGCCACCAACTTTGGCTGGGCCCTGCGCAAGAACGGCTCGTGCCTGGCCTCAGAAGTCGACTGCGGCGAGACCGTCGCGCCGTATCGAGTCTGTTGTCCCAACGGTTCCTTCTGCCCTCACGCCAACAACGTCGCCTGCTGTCCGTCGAAATCGTACTGCACCGATGCCCTTAACGGCCAGCCCCGTTGTTCTAACAGTACCCGGGATCTATTTATCAACGGTGGATACTTTTGCTGCGAGCAAGGCACTTGCCTATGCTAAGGATGATAAATCGAATGGCTGTGGAAAGCCGGGTTGTGAGTTACAGAACAGAGAGACACCGTTGAGCGTCATATCTGCTGCAGCGAGTAAGTCTGAGAAAAAGAATCCTTGACATCCATTTTGACTGACGCAAGGTCGAATTTCTAGCTGCGACGTCCACTGCAGCCTCGACATCTACTTCGTCATCCGCGCCGACGTCTATAGCCACTAAACCAGGGGGAAGCTCGTCTCATACCAACACCGGTGCCATTGCAGGAGGGGTGGTCGGGGGAGTCGTCGGCTCTGCTATAATCATCACCGTAGCATGGTTTCTCATTCGCCGATCCCGACGGCCTCAACAAGCACCATCGGAATCAGCTGGCCATATGGCTGCGTCGAGCGATCATCCTTCGGTGCCGCCAGCAGAGCTGGAAGGAAATCGCGTCTCAGAGCTTCCGGCTGATAAAAACCTAGTGGCTGAGCTTCCTGTAAACTCTCGATAAATGTACAAATTGTGAGCGCGAAGACATGTAGTGTTGGTATTTAAGTGACTACAAAACCCTGCTATTCATGAAACAATACGATAGTATTTGACAGGATATAGTGAACAATAATACTGTTTGATATCAAGGATCCCTGGCTCTATAGTATTTAGTCTAGGCACAGTAGTCTCACGGACTTATTAATTAATTCAGAGACAGCGGTACTAACCTCAAAACCTGAGATGTCAGTAAATCACAGCAATAAGAAACAAGACTGCGCTCACAGGTAAGCTGCGAGGGCCGTGCCGCACCACGACAGCTGAACGCTGCAGGCGCTCTCTTCCAATCGCAGCCCTACTCTGCGCCACAGCGTACAGGGAATATACCACGCCCCGGCGCCTGGCTGTAAATCGATTGGATAAGCCTTCCACTTGCCAGGAGGAGGGGGTGATTTCAATGCCCAAGGGAATATCCTGTCTGCCTCGTCTGTCATCTGGGGCTGCCTTGTGGTCGCATAGGCATATAACTATGCCTTCCCCTCCTCTGGCCGGGACAACGACCGGTCGCTAGGTCTACAGCAAGTGCTTTGAAGGCTATCATCTGCTGTCCAAGATGTCAAAAGGAAAGCAAACGACCAAATTACTGCCCAACGGTGGAGGAGCTGTCTACTGCCATGCATGTCAGAAATCCTTCACCAACGCAGACGCTCTGCGAATGCATTGCCGGAGCTCAAAGTCGCATCAAGAGAAAAAGTCAGGTAGGTTCTTTGTCCAGTATAATCGAGAATCTAATTTATTAATTCTTATTTAGCCCCATCCACTTTGGCCCCCAGCGCTGTCGAGCCAACGCCCTCGCCGACAAACAAGGAGTTCATGTGCACTCAATGCAACAGGCAATTCAAAGACAAACCAGCATTACGGAGTCATAAAAAGAACTCCCAGAAACACAAAGCCAAACCGAACTTTTCACCAAGTGTTCCCTCCAACATCGCGAAAGGACCAGTCTCAGGCCCAAGAGAAACAGGAACAGCGCCAGAGCCAAAGGCAGGCAAAAGTACCGCTGAGAATAACAATATTGAAGAGCAGGCGGCAGACATGGAGCATCCACCTTCATTTCCACTGCTACTGCCACCCGTAGGACTACAAGCACCACAAACATCAGATCCCAAAGGAGATTTGCATATTGACATTGATTTCACGGCGGTTGAACTTTTGGTGGATGCCTTAATACCAGCCTTCTTCGAAAGCCCAGACGAGGCGAAACCTGATAACTCGGTTTCTTCGGTACCAGAGCATCAGGAGGGAGGTATAAATTCCGAGAGCCATGAATTAGTCGTACCCGACGTTCCTGCACCGTGGTCCCGGATCCCACTAAACGAGCGTGACGTGGTGCTAAATGCTCTGCAAGCACAGTGTCACTCCATTGAATCCCTGGAGGGGGAAGGATACTGGATCCAGACACCATCGCCAGTAGATATTGACATGACAAGACAATGCAGTGACTGCGCAGGTAAGAGTTTCCCTTAACACTTAAGTAGTTCACACTGACATGTGTCAAGTCTCAAAGCTAAGAATCAGTACACACCCAGAGCAGTCGGTATGCCGATTCCATCCAGCACGAAAGCCTTTTCAGGTGAGTACTAGGATGGATACCTTTTCTCTAGTCTCAATTTACAATGTTCCTGCCAGCAAGGGATAATACGAGGTCGAGGCCCTGGAGCACCAAAGAAGGCCCGGTGCGTTAACTGCAAGCAACCCGGTTATTCAAAGGGTTGTATCGTCTACTCTTCCCATGCCTTCGCACCCCCCAATGCAAACCTGGGCAAGATGGAGCCCACACCAGCATACAACCGAAACGCTCGCAAGGCCGTCGTACTGGATTGTGAAATGGTTGGTGTTGTTGGTACGAGTGGCCGCGAATGCAGCGAGCTTGTTCGTGTCAGCGCGGTGGATTTCTTAAGCGGCGAACTTATATTTGATACTTACGTCTCTCCACAGGGTCAGGTCATATCGTGGCGCACGAAGTTCAGCGGCGTCAATCGCTCTGTTCTCGAGGAGAAGAAGCAGGAGGGAAAGTTAATAAAGGGCTGGCAAGCTGCAAGGGATCTGCTATGGCAGTTTATTGATGCACAAACAGTACTTATTGGGCACAGTCTTCATAACGATCTTGCTGTCCTTGGAATGGTACACACCCGCGTTGTTGACTCGGCTATCTTAACGCGGGTTGCAGTTGGAGAGGATTGCAGGCGACGGTGGGCGCTGAAGAAACTCGTTCAGCAGTTTCTTGATCTGAATATTCAAGGCGGAAATGATGGTCATGATTGTGTTGAAGATACCTATGCGGCGCGTGAAGTTATATTGTGGTGCTTGCGAAATGCATCCCAGCTGCAGGCCTGGGCTGCAAATGAACGGAGGATAATGGCGGGAAATACAAAAGATAGTTCCCTTGTCACAAAAGCCATCAAGGTAGCATCGACCAATTGACTTCTGCCGGTTTTGTCTGGTTGTGGTGGAAGTTCCGTTCAGCCTTACGTTTATATATGGAGCAGAGCCCTTGCTCCATTCGCCGCCACTCTGCCTGATAATAGATGGGTTTATTCCTCAGATATCACCCGTTGTTTAATGGTGTCTGGTACAGACGACCACAAGAAGGCGATGATTTGAAGTTTTTTGCAATGTCTTCCTCACCACCATTCAAGTATTCCAACCAGGGCTCCATCTCTGACCATGATATTCCCTAAATTCAGGTCACAGTGAGTAAGAACATAGGGCCCGCACTGGGGTAGACATTTCTTCAGATTTTGTAAAACCTGTTGAGGCAGAGCCTGTAGGGTAAGACTCGAAGCTTCCCATAGTTCAAGGTCTGAGTGAAACGGTCCGTGTGGCTCGCGGTCAGAGAATAGTAGCCCTGGGTAGCAGGGGCCTTGATCAACGCATTGTATAGATTTTTATGTAAGAGTTTGTAGCTGTTTGCGGACCTCCACCACCTGATCTGCAATAGCCAATTTCTGGTGCTATATTAACGAGGGCCACCCTTGTCGGGGTAGTTTACAAAAGTCAGCGGCCCTCTTATAAATTTTGATGGAGCGCAATTCAGTTCACCTACCCATATATACGTCCACTATACTGTCCGGCCTAACTTCGATGATGCGAGATAACTGTTCTAGACCGGCCGCAAATCGTGGAAGGTCTCCGCCGGCAAGCTTTTCCGAGCAACGTCAGAGGCTGTTCCCCGGGTTATGGTCGCATGCCATGCCCTTACCCAAGGAACCGTACAAGATCCAATCATCATACAGATTAATGGTTCTTCTTTCCTTATGATGGCTGCTAGGAAAATCCAAGGGCGCTGACGAACAGCTCTTAAGGAAACCCATTTCGATCCCTTAGATTTCTATTGAGCGGTTGACCGTTGGTACTATGAAACAAATTATTGCAGCCAAAGTGGGAATGGAGCCGGGTGAAATGAGGCTGATATTTGGGGGCAAACAGATAGAAGATGGGAGAACCTTGGGGAAAGACCATGGTGTAGGTAACGGGAGCACTCTGCACTTGGTCCAGCGGCTTGAGGGAGGAGTAGAGATGGCTTCCAAGTAAAAAGAAACAAGGGGGGGACTCTGGCAACCATTTCTCCTTGCTCTAACTACTAGGTCTTATTGTGCTTTGATTGAGATTAATCGACTTTTGGGTTCGGAAGTCCAGATCTCGCCCCGAAAGGTATGCATAAGCTTATCTACCCAGTCCACAATTACTTGTGGGGGGGAGCAGACAAAACAGGTGGGGGTGGAGAAGGTTGAACCCCGGAGCATGTGGGGAACTAGGATCACCACAGCTGGCAGTCTAGGCGTTCATCCATCGTATGGCATGACACTCCCATAGCTGCTTGCGGTCATGATTATGACCTCGTGAGTAGAGCTCCCACATGCTGTAACGCCATCCACTGGTAGATTTAGGTGACTGCGGAAGCCATGGTTTATCATTCACCAACGGGTCCGGTAAGCTAGGTATGAAGCAGACTTTACGTGTGGGCACAAGAGAAATTTTGGAGATGCCAGATCCCCTTGACCTTAGTAGGTGTAGTTAACCTCTATCATGCAGTCCAGGCCCATAAAGCGGACATGTCATTAGTAAATGTAGAGAGTCGGGTAAGGCCATCGTCACCCGGATATGGCAACTACCAATGCATCAAAGAATCTGTACTCAACGGACGAATCAGACTCTCGCTAGGTAATCTATATGGTATCTTGAATGCAATCCATGGCTCTTCCTTAGGTAGATCAGGCGACCAGGTTAACATGCGCGGTCTAGATCAATTCCGTCAACATGTAGCCAAACCAGTGACGACACCTGCGAGTCCCAGATTCCCGCGCTTTTAATATAAAACAGCATGTAGTAATAGAAAAGCTGGGTCAGTATTGGTTCTGATCTATGGCTATTTTTTTTCCTGATTTCACTTCAGAGAAAACCACGACAGAGTCTCTCTCCCACATATACTTAACTCGATTGATTTCAGTGTAGACGGCCAATATTCTGGAAAGAAAAAGCAATTTACCACTACGCGGAACAAGATGACAATCATCGAGATCAACGGAAACACCTTGGACCCCCAAGGTCAACGGCCTGTACTTCGAGCTATGAACCTCGAGTCTGCTGATGCCACGGAGTCAGACTTTATCCTGATACAGTCGGTAGAGCCACTCTCCAACCAGCAAGAAGAGGAGCTCGAAAAACTCGGTGTCGATATCCAAGAATACACTTCCCAAAATACCTATCTTTGCGGATATAAGAAGACCGACCTCTATCCGATTCGCAATCTCCCATTCGTCTCCTGGGCCAACGTCTATCTCGACCTGTTTGTCATAGATTCGACTCTCAAATCTTCGGCGGCGACTAGGGGGTTGCCGTCATTCCCCAGTGTGCCAAAAGGCCGTGTTCCTCAGACAGTGGACGTTATCGTCCATTCGGGTGTCGATCCTAAATCCGACGCGGTTCTTTCAGAGATTGCCGCAGCGGCGCATGCAGACCCCGCGACATTGACCCCCGGGTCGACGAAGATCCGACTCAAAGTTCAAAGCCAATACCTAGAGTCACTCGCCGCTGTTGACAAGGTTAAATCAATCCAGCCCGTTTACGCTGCGCGACTGTTCAACAACCGAGCGACGAAGATTCTCGGAGCCCCTTTCCAGGGTCCCGATACTACACAGTACGAGGGCGAGGGTCAGGTTGTCGCTGTTGCAGATACAGGCTTCGATCAAGGCTCGACCACCGAAACACATCCCGCTTTCAGTGGCCGAGTTAGGAAGCTTTATGCCTTGGGGGACCGGGATGGTCACTCGGACGATCCAGACGGCCACGGAACACATGTCTGTGGATCAGTGCTTGGAGATGGGTACTCCGCAACGATGGGAGGACGAATCCGTGGCGCAGCGCCAAAAGCAACCTTAGTAATGCAATCTCTCCTCGACCGGAGGAACGGACTTCGCGGGATCCCAGACGACTTGGGAGAGCTTTTCTGGCCTCCATATCGCGATGATGGTGCACGCATACATACCAACTCGTGGGGATCGTCTTCTCCGGGAGGGTGGCAGCTGGGATATGATCCCTCAGGCCGAGAGATTGACACGTTCATCTGGAAGAACAAGGACATGGTGATTCTCTTCGCTGCCGGGAATGACGGTATCGATGCGGACACCAACGGCATCATTGACCCTCAGCAGATCGGCGCCCAGGCAGCCGCGAAAAACTGCATCACTGTGGGAGCAAGCGAGAACAACCGGCCGGAAATCCGAATCCCCTACGGCGAGCAGTGGCCGTCCGGCCCGCTTACCAATGATCTGATGGCCGACAATCCGGGAGGTATGGCGGCATTCAGCAGCCGCGGCCCTACTAGCAATCAGCGCGTTAAGCCGGACATCGTTGCCCCAGGAACCGCAATCTTGTCAGCCAGGTCTGGGCGGCTGCGTCGACCGAATGACGACTTTGGGACAAGTGCCGACCCTGAATGGTGGTTCCTAGCTGGTACTAGTATGGCGACGCCTCTCGTAGCGGGATGCGTCGCTGTCCTGAGGGAGACCTTGGTCAAGAACGGAACAAAGGATCCTAGCGCAGCTCTTATAAAGGCCCTGCTTATCAACGGGGCCATCGAATTACCCGGGCAATACGTTCCCAGCGAGGCCGGTCCATCGCCCAACAGTAACAGCGGTTACGGCCGTGTGCACCTACCCAACTCAGTGATGCTGCCCAACCAGGCCGACGGTGGATACCTTGAGGGGCGGCCCCTATCGCAGGGCATGAAGGAAGAGAAAATAGTGCATATTCCGGCGGGGCGTGGAGATTCGGATTCAAGTTCGGCGGTCAGCGGCCATGTACTGAAGGTAACACTGGTCTGGACTGATGCACCAGGCCCGAATCTTCAAAATGATCTGGACCTTATCGTGATCGGCGGAAACGGGACTGAGAAACATGGCAATATGGGTGACAGGCCAGACTTTGATCGCTCCAATAATGTGGAGCAGGTTGTGTGGACCAGTCTTCCTCCGGGGGACGTCAAAATTGTCGTGCGCGCCTATCACATCTTCAACCGGGCCTTTGCCCAGCCATACGCTCTTTGCTGGAGTATCGACCGCCACTTGAAGTAGACGATAGGTTGAGATCTACGAGTCTTCACGCAAAAGCGATCCATTCCGAGCGGTATCATGTATCTAAGGGCACCTTGGGCGTGGCTTTTCTCCTATCGGGGTTTTCCCGCGCCCCTACTTAGCTCGAATGCGGAGGCCTGCTATCTTAATCGCCTGCTGTCCTCTGTATGGATATACTTAGGGTAAATTAGTACAGGGATTATAAGGAGATAGCTAGGTTACAGCCCTCAGTTAAGCCGACATAGGCCAGGAATATAGTAGTACCCTGCCGTGTTTAGGATTTAGAAAGAGAGGGTCAATATAGTTACTTCAAAGGCTACTACAGAATAACTCAAAGATCAGGATTAGGTTGTGATTGCTAGCAATACGGACATGATCTTTATTACATGTTGATATTGGAACGAAAGATGAGGAAGCCGTGTTGAAATCCACTGCTAGGGCAGGAGTGTCTATTGTAATCTAACTAGTTCAAATGCCAGATAATTTCTCAAGCTCTAAATAAGACAAAGCAGAGTCCACCACACATTCTGTAAGATCGCGATAGGCCAGCCCAAGCACCCTGACTGATTTTGAAGCATCAGGCGTATAAACTGCTATACCGTCGAAGCCAGCACCGGTTTTACCCACAGGCACACGACACCGGACCTCAGGAACTTTCTCGTGCAAAATATCTGCAACCTGCTGATAGCAGAAGTTGCCTGCACAGATGAAAAAGCGCTCGCCCTTTGCCTCAGGCACTATGTATGCCTTCAGGTGGGCTTCGGCAACATCTCTCACATCCACCCAGGACCAAAAATTGTTTTTCGGAACCGGGTCGGTTGGCTTCGACTCGGGAGACATGATTCGATATAGGTCAGCCGATGTGGAGTTCAGCTGGGAGATATGTGTGGCATTGACATTGGGGCCGTAAACCAGAGGAGGCAGGATCGTGACAAGATCGAAATTCAGATCGTGGTCTCTCATGAATTTCCAAGCAGCCTGTTCTGCAAGCCCTTTTGCAGCGCAATATGCTTCAGCCCCGGACGTGCTGTCATGCACGGCTTCTTCATAAGTCATAGGGTTCCAGTCCCTCTCGGTGTAGGTGTGGCCAGCACGCTCGCCTTGAGAAATATCAATCATTGCAGCAAAGGACGACGTTATCACAACGCGTTTCACTTGAGGAGCATGCTTCCACGCAGAGGCAAGGAGATTGGTCGTTCCATTGATAGCGGGAATAACGATATCGTGTGTGTTATTCTCCGCCTGTGTTGTAGAAGGGCTTGCAGTGTGAATAATCCCACCTACTCCTCTCACAGCATCATCAAAGGCCCCTTCCTCCTCAATCTTAGGCACAATGGCGAAGCTCAATTGCGACGAGAAATCCGGAAATATCCGGCGTGTCCGTTCTGCGGTCTCGCGGGAGCGTACGGTTCCCCGGACATGATAGCCGGATTCGAGGAATTTCTGTATGATGTGCGTAGCCAAGAAGCCTGACGCACCGGTAACAAGAACAAGGTTTGACGCGTCCATGGTGCAATTGCCTAAAGCCCATTGCTGAGCAGCCCACGTACCTTTTAAGGTGCCTGCTCGGTCCACGGAAGTTCGTCGCAGTCCGAGACGGAGACGGCCTTAACGGTGATTAGACCCGCCTTCTTAACTCCGGCCACCACCACAGTAAGAGAATCTTCTTGCATCGCTTTCATCCATGGAAACTATCTGGTTTCTTCACAGCACTATGGCGGACCTCCATGCCATTCGAGACGCAAATGCTAGCATCGCAGAGCTGCCGACAGGTCTGGTTGCAGTATTCCTTGGAGCAACCTCGGGCATCGGTCACAGCACGCTCAAGCAGTTTGTCCAGCATGCAAGAGCTCCCAGGGTATACATCGTCGGGCGCAAGTCCACAGACGGGAAGACTCTCATTGACGAGCTTCACCAACTCAATATCGACGCTCATTGCGAATTCATCGAAAAGGACATATCACTTGTCTCTGACACCACCGCTGTTGCAGAACAGGTCAAATCACTAGAGTCACACGTCGATTTGCTCTTCCTATCTGCCGGGTATGTCTCCTTCTCTGGTCGAGAGGATACGGTAGAAGGCTTAGATGCTTGCATGGCAACGCGCTACTATACTCGTATACGAATCATCCAGCAACTCCTCCCGCTGCTCAATGCCGCCGCGGCTCCTCGGGTTATCTCAGTCCTTGCAGCTGGGCAGGAGAGCATTATGCATGAGGACGATTTCGGCCTACAGGATAATGGAAACTACACCGTGCCGAGCTCAGCTCTGCAGACGGCAACCATGCAGACCCTTGCCTTTGAGCACTTGGCTGCCCAGAACGAACGAATTGCTTTTATCCACACTTATCCGGGACTTGTGCGCACAGCGGCGCTCTCCCGCGGCGGTAATAGTGCTGTCGGTTTACTGATGCGGTATATCGTTGGCCCGCTTCTTATGATGTTCTTCGCCTCGAGCGCCGAAGATGTCGCTGCTAGGGTGCTCTTTTATGCGACTAATGAGCGATATTCGGTGGTTAATGGATTGCCGGCAACCCCTCTACCCGACGGGTTGTCAAAGGCTGAGAAGACTAAGGGAATGATCTTCCTGGTAGATGCGTCGGGCCATGAAACCGGCAATGAATCGCTTTTGCAGGACTTTAGGGACAGGAATGTTGGCGAAAGTGTGTGGGCGCATACACTCGAGACTTTCGAGAAAGCGCTGGCTACTGTTCATTCTGTGGAAGCGCAATAAGCTGGGAGCCTTCGCGGCAGGCACCTGTATACCTGCAACACCGTGGGACTTCGATGCTCTCCTTCAGGGTAAATATGGAGGGTTAAAGGCATGCAATATACAGATTCAAGATCCGATGTAGCCTTTCTTACTGTTACTCAAACATGAATAATCTCGCGTAGTGAAGCTAATATATATCCAACTCTCTCCTACCTAGAAAGCTATTCTCTGTGGAAATACTCTTTGACCGTCGCAAAGGATCGTCCTCCCCCAGAATAGTAACTCCCTCATGGTCCTTAATTCAGTTACAGTCAGTACATACGACCACAGGGTGTGGAAAACAGGGCTTCCCGTCCGCTCAGCCGTACTTAAGCCACACGCCGGCTGGTTAGTAGTATGGTGGGTGACCACATGCGAATCCCAGCTGTTGTATGTTTTTTTTTTTAAGTATTTTATCACTTGATGTTTTTTGGTCGCCAAGGGGCTTGGAGGACTTAACAAGTAGAGTTATATATATATACCTACTATAACTAGTCTGCTGATCAGCGGGTAAAGAACACCAAGCCGTGCCCACTGAACAAAACACCGTGTGACAGTTCCTGGGACTTGTGGTGCACGACGGATCCAAAGGCCGTCCCGGCTGACCAGGGCGTGCTTCTCGTGACGATGTCCTTGAATGGCGTTTGTCGAACGCCATGGTCTGTCCGTGCTGGGCCTGGATATCGTGCAGAAGACCGCGGATGCGCCGAGCAGGGGGGATCTTTACTCGCACGGGAATCACATTCACGCAGGCTCCAAGGACCTGTTCGAGCTCGGCATCCACGGTATTGAGTCCACTTACAAACTGCCCGAACACGACATCGTCACAGCGGAAGAAGATCGATTGTACGCTGGCCCAATCGGCCTTGATCACGGTGGCCATGGTAATGCCGGCTGGGGGGCGATTGGTGAAGTGACCGTCCCGAGAGGACGCAACCGGTGCCACCTGGCCGGCTGGTACTGGGAGCGCCGTCGCCGGAGTCATCACCGGAGTCATCGCGGAACTCGCGAATAGAGCCCTCCAGAAATCAAACGCAGCGGGGGTCTGCTGGTCGTGGACGTGTTGGATGTATGTGGCAAAGTCGGCCGGGACCGGAATGGGCCTGGACTGATAGACATCTAACAAATCCCCCACGAGCTTGCCAATTGATAGGCCATCGTACTGGGTATGGGACACGCGAACGACCACAGCAAAGCGGTCGGGAGTGTTGCGTATCAGGGCAAACATGGTGGGTGGGAGGCCCAGAAGCGGCTGGTTCACAGAGTCCTGGCGACACCATTCTTGCGCGGCATCCATGAGATCCTGGCTGCCAGTAGCAGTAGAGTCCGCAATCGGAGCTGACCACTGGTGGAGGACGAGCTGCAGGATCTCGCCGTTGTGCTCGACAAACAAGGTTCGAAGAATGGAGTGCTGTTCAACTAGGGCCTGGCAGGCACGGCTAAGACGGTCTTCATCGAGTGGCGCAGAAAGCTCCACAGTGACATATGCAAAGGGCTGAGTCGCAGCCCCAGCCATGAAGCTGGTTGTTGGAAGGACGCCTGCGATCTTATGGGGTTGGAATTCCCTCTGCGGCCACCGGAGGTCCGGGAGGACGCTGTCCTTGTCCAGACAGACAGATAAGCTGCTTGCCCTTTGAGCAACGGTGCTATACTTGATGGATGCAGTCAAGGCCCCCAGAACTGGGGTTTGGAACATAGCGGGCACCGTTAGCAAGAGGCTATCAGCGCGCAGGTGAGAAACCAGCTTCATAGCGTTGAGAGAATCGCCCTCTAGCTGGAAGAAGTCGTCCTCGTTCCTAATACTTGCCGGCTGAATCCCAAGAGTGTATGCACAGAGCTCACGGAGCTTCCTCTCCACCGCGGTTGTAGGGAGGGTTTTACCAGCCGAGTCGTCCGGGAAAGAATACATCTCGTTCCACGACAGCCGCAATGCTGCTTCACGGAGTAGGCGGCGATGCGTCTTCCCTGCCTTGGACAGGGGAATAGAACCCAGAGGAATGAAGAAGCTTGGAACCATAAACCGAGGCACGGTGGCTAGCAGTTGGGACTTTGTGTCTTGAGCTGCCTCAAGGAATCCCTGGGTGGGCTCCAGGAATGAGGGCGTCGAGGTCTCCCCATCGACTGGGGCGTTATGGGCGACAAACGCAACAAGAACGGGCTGGTTCGTAGACGGGGACACAAGCACTTCGGCCACAACGTTATGGGCATTGGGGAAATAGGGGTGTATATGATGCTCGACTTCCGCGAGCTCCAGGCGTTGGCCATGGAGCTTCACCTGGCTACCCTTGCGTCCAAAGTACTTGATGGAGCCATCGGCGAGGTACTGAACCAGATCACCGGTCTTGTACATTGGTCCCAAGTCATAGGCATCTGGTCGCACCCGACGCAACCAGTCCGGAGGCTCGACAAAGGCCTGGCGGGTGGCCTTTTCATTGGGCAGGTACCCACGCGACAAAGTAGGGCCCTGCAGTAAGAGCTCGCCTACAGCACCAAGGGGGGCCAACTTGTGGTGGTTATCACGAGAAGCCACCCAGCAGAGACAGCCATTGGGGGTTCCGACATTGAATGGATCGTCCTGAACGCTTTCTTCTGAGCCATCTGTGCGATGAGTCGGTCTCATAGTGGAGTGGTCCAACAGCCTTACTCAAGTTTGATATCTTATGATGAGGATATGATATTGCATGCCTGTCAACTAGCCTTTCTGCAACTCAAGGCACCTGGCAGTGCTATTGAGCGATGCCAACAGAGTATAGGAATACTGAATCAACTAATTAGGTCATACTCTGAACAGGATGAATTGCTTAAGGGACCTAGGAGGATCGATATCCCGGGTCTCTTTATATACATTACCC
The DNA here is from genome assembly GCA_023624915.1 of Aspergillus amoenus. Classification (NCBI taxonomy): domain Eukaryota; kingdom Fungi; phylum Ascomycota; class Eurotiomycetes; order Eurotiales; family Aspergillaceae; genus Aspergillus; species Aspergillus amoenus. The sequence continues at coordinate 379,385 of JAMABK010000029.1, forward strand.
CCAAGCCATACGCCACAATCCAAATAGATCAAGTAATAACAAAGCCCTTTTCCCAGCATCGGGAATTGAAGTACAGACGACGAATGGTCACTAGGAGGGAAACCAGCGTAACAAGATAGAGGCAAGACTGGGGCGGCGTGGCGGCCAGACTTTGTCCAACTCTGCTTTCACGGCATGCTTTATGTTAGGAACCGTCGAAAAATCCTCCCGGTTGGCACCGTTCGCAATAAGCAGCCTGACCGCCGTGAGCGAGCCCTCGCGTACGGCACATAGTAGCGGTGAAGTGCCATTTGCATTACGACGGTTGACGTCCGCCCCGGACTGGATCAAGGCATTGAACTTTTCTTCCCAATCCCTGTCGTCTGCAAAATGTTTAACCAGCATCATGAGGGGTGTTAGGCGTTGGCCATCCTGAGTGAGAATGTCGATGTCGATAGGGTCAACCTGGGAAATCAACGACCGAAAGAGTCCAGCGCTGGTGTTGGGCCAGGCCGCATAATGAAGCCAAGTGTACCCTTCATCCGAGTAGGCGTTGCAGGTAGCACCATGATCCAGGAGGAGCTGCGCTATCCTTCCGTGTCCCTTGCGTACTGCTATCAAGAAGGGGGTTTTGCCCCCAGTAGACCTCGTATCGACATCGACCGCAGCGCTGAGTAGGAGCTCAAACACTTCGTCGTTTCCTTGCTCCGCGGCGACACCCAAGGGCGTTTCATTGCTTGCGTTGGCCCTGTCAATATTCACATGGAGGCTCAAGATTTGCTCAATGCCACCAATGTCATTGTTCTTTATATCTCGAATCAATCTATCTGTTAGGAAGGTCAGGTTGGGACTATTTGCATAGATAGTCGAAGGCTCAGTCGACGGGTGTAACGATGGGGAGATCTCGTCCCCAGAGCCAGATTCTGACGCCGAGTCCGATTGTTGATGTATATTGAGATCGGCTTTGAGGGACCCTAGACGTTCCTTGACGTCCCTTGCAAACGGCCGCGCATTCTTGTCAGGTTCCAGGATAGACAAGAGTAACCTTGCGCAGCCGTGCAAGAATTCATCCGAGTAGCCTTCTCGGCTGTTATGCATCAGGCCCCTTATCCAATTCTCGATATGCGAGTTGAGCACACGCGGGTCTCCCCTGGCGAAGTAGTCATGGACATAGTCTCCAATCCTATCATCCTCCAATCCACGCAGATGGTCCAACGCACGAAGCCCATCGATCCCGTCAAGTTTGAAGGCAAGAAGCCGGACCAGGATACACCCGAATGACCAGATATCGCTTCTCCGGCAAGGCCCAGACCCATTGCAAACTTCTGGTGCTTGATAAGTGCCTTCCATGCGCCCCCGGTGGGTCATCGTCTCGGTTATTCGATCTTGAGGAAGGCTATCTGCGCTACCTCGCCGGCCTGCGCGGGTTATGATGGAAAGGCCAAAGTCGGTGATCTTCCATTTCCCAACACCCGACTGTTGTCTGCGCTCAGGATCTTCGTAAATCAGGATATTAGCGGGCTTCAAGTCCATGTGGCACCCGTGAGTAGAGACGCCGAGGCGCCAGTGCAGGTGGTCCAGGGCATCTACCACATTTATCGCTTCGTCGATGATTTCGTTCATTTCGCACATCTCTGGTGGCTGCAAGTCTCCCTGGAGGAATTTCTCGAGGTCCATCTTCGCCAGGGGGAACAATATGTTGAACTGGTTCCCAACGGTAATCATGGCAATAGGAAGCACGACATGTTTATGCTGAGCGCTGCTTCTAGTAAGTTCAGCCAGGTTCCTTCGCTCCCTTTCGAAGTCGTGCTTAGATTTGAACACTTTGCGGGCAACCTCGATCTCGCCCTATACGCATGTCAGCTACGGCACACTCAGGGCCAGCAAACATATAAGATCCGTACGGTTTTACTGCCGCTCGCTAGTGAGTGGTGTCTTGCCGCGATTACCTCCTTAGTAACTGTTCCAAACCCTCCTTGTCCACGCACTTTGGACTCTGCTGCGAGGAACGGAAGTCTCTCGCCCTCGTCCCACGTCTGATTGCTTCCTTCTTTGATATAAATTGGGCAGAAGATGCTGCGGGTGTCCAAGAACGGGCCCCCATCCTCTGGACCTAGGAAGTCCTCCCTCGTCAAGGTCTGAATATCATACTGTCGGATTCTGCGGTCAGTGCGATCCCGGCTTTCCTCGGGACCTTGATAGGAAAGGAAGATCTCATAAAACCGCGCCCAGCCATCCCAGTTTATATATATCAGAATACTTATTGTTTGCAGGAAGCTGCTGCGAATGGTTTCGAGAGATTCCGGAGAAAATGATACCTTATAATTCCGGAAGAGTTCCTTAAGCGTCTCGGGTGTCCAAATCGCCGCAAGTCTGTCGTGAGGCGCGAATCGCGCATTTACAGATACCGGGTTTTCAATAGCACTGGATACCCTTTTGCGAATTTGGTCTCGCAGTTCCCCCGGTCGACGACCTCCAAATAGCCTGCCCATTCCCTCAAAATGCGTAGACGAAGATCCGGCGATACAAGGCTGTGGGCAATCCTGGTAGTCATGTCTCAAGCGTCAGCAACGGCAGCCCCAGCAGGGTAAAGCAGTAAGTAAGTGCGAACATACCTTTATCACGCGTTGCTTGCATGGTATCTGAAAGGTGATGTCCAGTGTCCACGATTCCAAGTATCTCGGTGATGATGCGGAAACAGATAGACAGAGACGCAGGAGAAACGGACGTCAGCTCAGAAAACATAATAGGCAGCTAAATTTCGTCAAGCCCATCGACCACGGACTGGATGACGAATCCGCCCAGGAATATCATGTGGGTGTCAGCCATACCCTTGTCGAGCTGCAGTCGCGATTCACCCCGTGGGGTGAAAGGAAGCAGAGAAACAGCCACCAACAGGCGGCCTCTATGTACCAATGATAATTAAGCCCATGTTGACTCACAAGACCTTCCATGACGACATGCCTGTTCCCTTCCTATAGGACGGACGATCTATCCGGACCAGGTTGGCAAGGCGAGTCCGAGCGAAACTATTCCATTCTGAAATAAACTAGCGTGAAATAGTAACCAAAAAGAAAAAAAAGAAAAGAAAAGAAACAAAAGTTAATTGGAGCCTGAAAATACGACTTGCACCTGATATCGCATAGAACCTGGACGAATGTTTCAGGAGACGGCATCGAGTGGTCAGCTGTGGTGCATGCAGATACATTGGTATAAAAGTCTATAAATAATACAATTCTAGCCGTACAGTCAATCTCAACAAAGCGGAAATATGGTAACGCATATTTGCCACAATAGCCCCATCATATCCTATGCTCTATTATTCGATTTAGCTCTTTTAATCGTCGTTGTCGCCGACTGAACCAATACCAGGAACCAACAGTCAGCGCGGTCAACGGCACTGCAATCACGACAAAGATCCAAAACCGATGTGATATTTCGAAATCGCCAGTTTTACTGTAATCAAACAGGTTCATCCCAAGCAGGGTCTATATTGTTAGAGTTATTTCTTTTTCTGGGTGGGTTAATACTAACAGAGACAAAGCTAGCCGGGAGGTATATCAAAGTGACCAGTGTCACTATCCGGACGGTGGTATTCCCATCTAAAGACTCATCTGTGAGCTTGAGGAGCCTGTTATTAAGGTCCAGCATTTTGTTGTTAATGTCTATCGTCACGGTTTGGTTATCTACCGTCAGCGCAACCGCCAGCTATAAATGGTTGCGCCGGTTAGCCACGATCGATAACAAAAACGGCGTTGCCAACCTACCAGATCAGATATCCATCGAATCTTCCGTTCTAGCACGTTGATGCTTTCCAAATGGCCTTCTAGAGATGTTACATGATACGTCAGACTGTCAACCACAGTCTGGAATCCACCCGCCGCGGCAGTCTTCGAATGGAGGAGTGAATTCATTTGTTCCAGCCGGCGCAGAGTCACTAGCGCACTGCGCAGTCTAGAGGCCAGTGGGAGGATCCTATCACCCAGGTATTGTTGTGTGAGAAGATGCACAAGGCCACCCTTGTCGTCCATTGAGCGGGGTTTCGAGAGATCGAGAGTAAGTGCTATATCCACCTGCCACACGGCATATTAGTCTCTATTTCGTAGTATTGTGTGACGACTGGGGATGGCATCAGGTGAACGTACAGTCTTCTCGATCTCGTCGCCCAGACTCCGAATGTACCAGCGCCAGCCCCCTAGGTAGGTAGACAGAACCAGCAGATGCAGGGCAAACCATTCTCCAAACAGGGCGACCGACTTTGTCGCAATTACATGCTCTATGCGTTTCTGCAGTGGCGATTGGGGATTTGCATGAAGCAGAATCCAAAGGTTTCCAGATCCGGACGGGTCATAGCGATGGAACACACAAGCCTGGCGGATTTTCCAGGACGATGTGCCTCCTCTGGGATCATCTTCGGCATATGTGAGGAGATAGTGCATGTCTGAACGAGGGAGAAGCGGATTAGCATGAGCTACAAATCCAAGTTGAGTGACAGGGTGTCATACCGTATGCGCCATTTGCCTTTTGGCGCACGGTTAGTGCCCCCAGACCAGCATCAGAGCTCCGTGGCTTATCTCCAAACGACACAGCGAGGTCGGAGAAAGAGGAGTCCACGTCGTACTCGTTCATGAGCTTGTTCCATGCCTGCTCTGTGATTCCTAGTGGCCGCAGAGAGTTCGAAGAGCATATTGAACTTGCATTCGTCAGCCAGGCGTCATGAATACATGTAGAGGTAAAACATACATTATCCGACCACTAGGCCTCTGGGTGTCTGCGATGTGGGCTTCGAATATCTCGCTGTTGGTGAATGTATGGCCCACGCCATTGGGAATATTGTCAAATATGTAGATATTGCATTTTTCTGGGTCAGACGTGAACGCTGGATAGCGCAGATATTGCCGTATTCCCTGGTAGTAATCGGAGCAAGTCGGATGCGAAGAAGGAACACCGGATTTGATAGGAACTGACATCATGAAGGTGAGGTGGAAGAGTCCAAAACTGTGAATGACCGAGGGCTAAAGTCTAATATACCGGATTTCTAGCGTTCTAATGGGCGCAGTCGATGGGGCAACTGGCGATTACAAGGCACTATCGAGGAAAGCTTCGAATCCTGACTGAACAGGGCAATGCATTTCCCTCGCCCCAGCGCGTGGCGAGGTCACTACTGGATGGTACATACACGAGGTCACAATTCTGCCTTTCCCTCTGTAGGACAACTTCTTTCCATGCAACCAGTTGCTGGGAATGAGTTCCCCTCGTCCATCGATCTCCGACCACGGTCTCGATCAAGGATGTCTACGCACGAATGTCACTAGAACGAGGAGTCAGTCAACCTGCGGCTGAATCCAGGCGCATGGTCAAACATCTTACGCAATCTCATCCTGTGCCAAGGACAGTGTCCCCAGTATTAGCAGGTCAGACACAAGATCATTGCCATCAAGTCTTACCGGAGCCACTTTCCTGGGCGCGTCGAAATAGTATCGACCATTGATATGCTTGGTGGGATCAATAGTCAGCGAGAGGGTTGCAGCCGAAGGAGGCAGTGTCAGTCGCAAGCGTATTACCTGAACCTTGATGGGATACCCAAATATGAATTCCAACCGAGCCTCGAGTTTGTCTTTAAGGATATAGCTTGATTCAGCCTCGCTGATTATATTCTTGACCGTCTGGCTCATGGTCACAACGTGGGGTATGCGAAAGTAGAAGTACTCAGTCAGAGTGAGGTGTCTGGATTTGAGGGAATTTCGGGACACCAAAGCAAAGGAAGAGGATGAAGTCCACATTCCACGGGAAGAGCCGCCTGGGCCCAATTGACAAGGCTGGGGAAAGAGGGGATGTGGTGCCCGGAGAGCCCGTTATCCTGGACAGCCTCGGGGACCGAGCGCAGCCTGCTCGATTCTCATTGCCAAGTGGCTGATGAAGGTCCTCTTGGCCTTCATGATTGGCAATAAGGGAATCCAACACAATGTCAAACCGCCATTTTTTGTTTTGTTGTGTCGATGGTCTGAACGTTTTATAGCCAATCGTATGTCAGGACAGGCTTTTCATCGGGTGGGAGCATGCGCGAACGAGCATCCTGCATCCGGAATACGAATCCAAATATCCACAGAGAGAATCTGACCAATTCCAACTGTTTGATATTATGGGGGTCGAGGGCTGGTCGGGAATAGTCAGGGCCCAGGGTGAGAAACATGTCCACCATCTTGTACAAGGAACGAGGCAAGAAACCAAACACCCCGGTCCTGTCCCTGCTAGTGAAGCTGGAAGCGGAAATTGGGCGTCCCCATGACGCATCATTATTCATTGGTGGTGGGCGGCTGGTGTTCATTCGTTCGCAGCGTATAATATGAAAATTTCTGAGACTGAGTGGCGCACGGGACGAACAGTCCTGGGGTTTGATGGGCTCTTCTTTGAGCCTCATTCTCACAGTGAGCAGGTCCTGGCAGGTCCTCGTTCCAGCGTTGTAACTGGGTCTGTGCGAGCTGAGCGCCAGCAATCATAGAGTGATTAATTGCCCGGTTTCTGTACAGAAATATTCCTCGCCCTAGAGACATTTGATGTTGTTGAATTAGAGCTGCGCCACGACCAGCCCCTTGCGTCTATCGAACATCGAAGTATGCGTCAGTCAGGTCACACGAATACAAAGCGACTGTAAGTCCATCACACTCATTTACGGTTTATTTTGCTAACCACCGTTATATCTAGCAACAAGAATCCGCTGAGAGACCGGACACCTGAGGAGCTTAAAGAGGATGTACGCAGGTTCCACAACAGACACAAACTGGAAGATGTGGTCGATGTTGAGCTGCTCATCAAGGGGGCGCTCATAGCGCAGGATGACTCGAATATAGAGACTTGTGGGTTGAGCAAGCCGCAAAAGCTGGCCATAAAGGAAGAAGAAAATCTGGGATTATTTCAGCAAACAAAGGAGGTCAAGGCAACCATCCTAGCTACCGCATGTGCAGCAATCATTCAGTAAGCAAGCCAGGCGACTATCTGCTATCTCAATTCCGTAAACTGATACCCATGAAGAGGATGGCAACAGTCATCCATCAATGCCAGCTCCCGTGGATGGCAGTGTGAACTTGTCCCCTACACCGACACCTTTTTTAAGAATATTACCATCGCTCGCGCCGCTCAGGACATAGTCCACACATTGACTGACGCCCCCGTGCCCACCGTGCCCGACTCACGCCACCTAACAACCCATGGGACGTATATAGTCTCCTTAATTGACGCGGCACCGTGGATATCAGCAAGTATCATGTACATCACACTGCGGGCATATTTGCCGGTCACACACTAACGAGTCGTCTGTTTAGTGGCACATGGTTGAGTGATCCCTTACAAGAATATCAGTACGGAAGGCGGCGGGCACTTTTTATATCGGCAATAGTCTGTGCAGCCTGCGTAATTGGTAAGTCACTATCTGTCAGCCTGCCCATTCAGGAGTAGACTCGAGACCCCAGACTAATGCTGAATTCCAGGGACTGCGCATTGTCATTCATGGCAGACTATGCTGGTTTGTCGTCTATTACTTGGGATTGGGGTATGACCAACAGCTCATCAACAATGAATATGAATATATGGACTGACAATTGGTTCCTTTCTTTCCAGATTGGAGCGAAGGCTTCTATTGCCCCCGTCTTCGCTGCAGAGGCAGCAGCAGAGCACTTACGTGGCCGCTTGCTGACGATGTGGCAACTATTTGACACGTTGTAAGTGCATGTCCACTGGCTTCGAGCAGCTCCCTTTCCGGTCTGTTTACTGAATCATACCCCAGTGGGATATTCATTGGGTTTGTCTGTTACTGGGTCTTTGAACGCAGCTGGAGAGGAATTCTGGGAAGCGCTGCAGTTCCTGCACTGATGCTTCTGGCCGTGGTGTATTTGTGCCCAGAGTCACCGCGATTCCTGATCCGAAAGCGGGACTACGCCCAGGCATTCGTCTGTCTGCGACAGCTGCGTGGGACCGCTATCCAAGCTGCAAAGGATTTGTACTACATCCACAGCCAGCTGCAAATGGAAACGGAGATATTCCACGGTAAACCACCAGAACAATGGTGGCTTGGAACTCCGTACCAGGATGAAGTCGAAGCGCAATCATTCATCCAAAGAGTGAAATCTCTGTTTACAGTTCAGCGAAATCGTAGGGCCTGTATGGCGGCCTTTTTGGTGATGATTGCGCAGCAGCTATGTGGGGTGAGTATTCGGTGCTATTAAGCGATTCTTCCATCTGACCGTCCTCGCAGATCAACGTTCTTTCGTTTTATTCCTCGGAGGTATTTCAAAGTGCTCAGAGTCTGGGGCAGGCGAGGCCTGGCCAGCTTCATTGTAATGGGGCCCAGCCAGAGCGGAAGGACCAAGTTGCTTGGCTCAATTTCGGTAAGTGATGCACACATCTCATGTACAGATAACACGGGTCTAAGTCAAGGCAGGTTTCGGATTAGCAAATTTTCTATTCACGATTCCGGCCTACAGATTCATTGACTGGAGGGGTCGTCGGGTTCTTCTATTGACCTCCCTCGGCGGCATGTTTTTCACCCTCTGTGCAATCAGTGGCTTTTTCCGTATTGATAACGATGGCCCGCGAGAAGCCTTGGTCGCCACGTTTTCTATCGTCGTCTTTACTTTCTTCTACGGCATTGGTGCTGGACCTGTTCCGTTCACGTTTAGTGCTGAAGTGTTTCCTCTCGCGTTTCGAGGTAAGCACCAGGGCCCTCTTAGGACTGGATCTCTACTAATATTTACGGGCCCAGAGGTTGGCATGAGCTTCAGCGTCATGGTGAACTTCCTTGGCCTCAGTATTCTCATCCTCTTTGTGCCCAGGCTGACGAGTGTATTGGCACACGGCAACGAGGATGATCGGTTCGGGCATTCGAATCTTCTTTTTGCCTTTACGTGCGTGCATACATATATGTTCTAGACTACGGCAGAGACGCTGATATATTTAACTTTGACAGAATTCTTAATGCATTGGCATTTGTCCTTGTGTTTTTCCTGGTTAGTAAGACAGCTAAATTGCATCTTCGATTATTCTGACTCTGGATATTAGGTCCCAAGCGGAACAGCGCAGATTAGCCTGGAAGAAATGAACCATATCTGTACAGACTCCCATACATCACTTTTTGTTTTCGCCTACGCTAACTAGCTAAACAGTCAATGTAAAGACCAGGGAGCATGCATTTAACCATCTCCCGGACTTCGTGAAGCAGCGATGCCATCCACCAGGCCGTGGTCAGCAATATCAGGGTTATGAGGAAACAGGGATTCCGTTCCGACCTATAGACCGGACTGCAGCTGTTTAAAAACAATTCCTGGAACAGCACTTGACTTCATGATCTGATCCTGTAACGTGGAGTGGAAAGCAGCTACTGACAGCTGTGATAATATTCCTGCTTAAAGGAGGGGAAGCCTCAATTAGTTTGTCTTATACTAGCTACTTACAATTTGTATAGCCTCTTGGCTAGATTGGTTATCCTTAATAACTCTTTTTATGTTCTCTAAAATAAAAGCCACCAGAGGTTTAAACCCTGACAAGGAAGACATAGGTAAAAATAGCGAGATTCAGTGCCAGAGTTCGTGCGCGACCCGTGGAGACACACGAGGTCTGCAAGACAGGGAAACTGTCCGAGATGGTAGAGCCATTCCCGAAGAAGTATACATCTATCACTAGGAAAAGCCTAACAAGAGTAGTGAGGTGGATATTGATAACTTGGACGATTTCGACCTAGTTGGTAGAGGTCAACCCGCTGTTTATTTCCAAGGTGGGAAGTACCGATAACCTTCACAGATTCGGGAGTAGGTCAGGAAAGCCAAGGAGGACATGGGGAATATATACAATGCTAGCTACATGGGGTAAATGATTGAGCATAATCGTCATCAAAGTACCCCGTACTCCATGGACATGCCGATCTACATTTCTTCAAAGGTGAAGGAATGACGGACACAATCCAATATTCCCCTGAACCGAGCGACCGAACGAGCCTGACTGGATAGTAAGTAATAATGGGGCACGACAAGACCAACGGCCTCTGCCCTAGTGCCCGTTTGCGTATGGATTTCCGCCGTCAACGGCTGTCAGGGCCCCTATCAAGCCGTGTTGGAGAAACTAGGCTGGTTTATGATTTGGAATTGTTTTGATTTATCATGGAGTCCGTATACTTGAAAGATTGAACTTGCAACCCCGGAATCCTGGAGCGACAAGACCGCCAGGACACAATGAAGCTCCCCATTCTGACCACAGCCCTAACTGCAGCCGCGGCGACGGCAGCAAAGACATGCGTCACCACCAACGTCCCCGTCCCCATCACGACCCGGAACGGCGTCTTCGACAAGCTCCCCACGCCCCAGTCGAACTTTGACGCGGCGACGTTCACGCTGGGTGCACTTCGTCAGGGTGCCAATGGAACTGAAGAGGCCCTGACTGGATACAGCACTATCCAGAAGACGTACCACATCTCCGTGCAGTACTGTAAGCCGGCTGCATCGGACTCTGGCTCGAGCCCTGTTGTGCAGATTCTGACGCACGGTATTGGGTTTAACAAAACGTGAGCTTTCCCTCCAGTTTTCTTTTTCTCTTCTTTCTTTTTTTTTTTTTTTTGTTTTTTCGGCGGAGGCTAATGAATGGCGTACAGATACTGGGACCTCCCATTCGACAACTACAACTACTCCTACGTGGACAACGCCGTCGCCCATGGCTACCACACGCTCGCCTACGACCGTCTAGGCCTAGGCCTGTCGTCCCATGGAGACCCCAAGGATGAAATCCAGGCATTCATCGAGGTGGCCGCTCTGGCCCAATTGACCGAGATGATCCGTAAAGGATCCATCCCTGGCCAGGGGGAGCAGAAGCCCGAGAAGGTGGTGCACATTGGACACTCGTTCGGGTCTGGCCTGAGCTACGCCCTGACTGCGACGTTCCCCGAGCTGTCGGACGGAATCATCCTCACGGGCTTTGCGCTGAACTCGTCCTTCCAGGGGTACTTTCTCGCTGGAGGCAACTTCCAGCAGGCCCATCTGTCCACGATGAAGTGCCGGGAGACGTATGCACCGGGGTACTTGGTTTCCTCGGACATCAGCGCCAACCAAGTCCTCTTTTTTGCGCCGCCGTACTTCGACCCCAAGATGCTCGAGTTTGCGGAGGAGAACAAGCAGCCTGTTGCCATTGGCGAGCTGCTTACTATGAACAGCTCCCCGATGCATAGTGCCTTTGCTGGCCCTGTCTTGATCATCACGGGTGACCAGGATGTACCCTTCTGCGGTGGCGATTGCTCGAATACCGGTGGTGTGGCCAAGTCGATTCCGGAAATGGCCAGGAAGGCGTTCCCCAAAGCGAACAAGTTCGAGGCCTATGTCCAGCCTAACACGGGCCATGGCTTGAACATGCATTACAATGCTACCGCGGCCTATGACTACATCGCCGCATTCCTGAAGGGGTCCCTATAAGCACTCTACACCCAAAGTGCACTGGAAAGTGTAAATAGAGTGTTCTGTCTCATAAGAACTATATAATAAGCCAGCTGGATTCATGCCAGTCTTTAGTTTAATGTAATACTATTAATCCTGATACTCTGAGAAACAGGGTTGAATACCTGACGAGTCCCTCCCCCAAACATCTTCCTGAACAACTTCACCCTCTCAATAAAGCGCTTGGTCCTAATAATAACACTTCCCATGGGCACGCCCACACCCTTGGACAGACAGAAACTGATCGAGTCAAAGCAGGTACAGCATTCCTTGAGATCAACTTTCTCGGCTGCCACCGCATTAAAAAGCCGAGCTCTATCCAGATGCATAGTAATAGGCTTCTGGTCTTGCAGGATAGGGAAATTACGCACATACTCCGCGATCTCGTGGGCGTCTTCCAGGGCGAGAATAGTCCCACTGAGAGTCTTTTCCAGAGACACAACGCGGGTGGGCGGGAAATGGACTACATACATAAGCATCTAATACACAGTCCTCAGATTCAAATATGCAGATCGTAGACTTACTATTCCCATCCGCAATCATATTCCCCTTCACATACCCAAGAGTAAGATGCACCAGTGGACCGGTATCAAAGGTCATTCACGGGACAACTTGCCATGGGTTGGAAAGGTGCCTCGTCTGCTGGAAGACCGATCCTGGTCTTTTGATGGGGAGGGGCATCAACTGATCGGGAAGGATTCAGGTACCACAAAGACGAGACGTATATGTTGAACGCGATGATGGCTAAAGCCGGGGTTAGAAACTGTAGGTCCGCATTGCTAGTGGGGGTAAATGGCAGGAGATCCCACGGCGACACTTCCGAGGCAAACATCAGGGCCCGGTATTGTAGCTGTTAAGAGTATACCTGCATCCAGATAACTTTAAGGCTTCCTGTAAGTAAATAATTCTTTAGACGTTTTATGAAGCTATTTATGGCTTTTTGGTTATCCAGTTGTAAGGAGCGGGGTACTGGTTTTAATTAGTGGGATACTCCACTAACTATACAGATTACCTGTGACAAGTTGGCGACAGAACGACGACGACAACCACCCTAGGTTGGCATAGTTGTTAGCCCAAGTAAGAAGGGACAAGGGCCTGCCTTGGATACGAGCTAAGCCTCGGTCTAGCCAGGATAAAAAGAGGGGTAAGCAACGCCATCCATATATCCATCCCCTTCGCTCAATGTACGCATATCGACGCCCGACAACAGAAAGCTACAAAATGGGCAGAATCATCATTACCGGCGGCTCCGGAAAGGTTGGCCAGCACACGATCCCTGTCCTCCTGGCTCAAGGCCATACCATCCTAAATCTCGACATCGCCCCTCTCCCTCCCCATCTCTCGCAAAAGGTCCACACCCTTCATGTCGACCTTACAGACAGCGGCCAAGTACACAGCGCCCTAACCTCCCGCTTTCAGCTAACCTCTCCTTTCCACACCCCCCTGAACCAGATCCCTGATGCGGTCATCCACCTCGCCGGCATCCCGCGCAACATGATCGTGCCCGATGTGGAGACTTTCCGGGTGAACACGCAAGCGGGCTATAATGTCATTGAAGCAGCGTGCCGCCTGGGCGTGAAGAAAATCATCATTGCGAGTACCGTTTGCGTTTACGGACCACCGTATTCAGAGGGTGTCATGGAGTACGCCTCATTCCCAGTTGATGAAGAAGCTGATAAAACCCCGATGGATACCTATGCCATCTCCAAGCTTTGTGTGGAAGAGACGGCGCGGGGATTTGCAAGCCGGTTTGCACAGGCGGGGGTCGATATATATGTACTACGGCTGGCAGCCGTGATTGCGCCGGATGAATATGAGCAGTTCTTTCTGCAGTGGAGGGCGGACCCGGCGGATGTGAAGGCGGTTGGATGGAGTTATACTGACGCGCGGGACTTTGGACAGATGTGCCATCTCTCAGTAGTGCGGGATGGACTGGGGTATCAGGTCTTCAACGCGACAAATGACGAGATTACGGTTGAGACTGAGACGACGGAAGCGTTCTTAAAGAAGAACGCCCCTGGGGTGGTTTTGACCAGAGAGATGGAGGGAAGAGAGGCGCCGCTGACGAACCGGAAGATGAAGGAGATGCTGGGGTTTCGACAGGAGCATCCATGGCAGAAATACTTTGCTTCTGTCTAGTTTTTGGGTATATTTGCAATCACATTTTGACTTGGTATATCTTTTTATCCTCAATGCTTTTTTGTGGTGTCTTAATGTTATATGTCTCCATATCTGCAAGTGGCTGAGTGTTCTGCTGCTGTTAAGGACAATAGATACCAAGATCTAGATGAATGAGCGGGACAAGCAGGAGAAGGTCCAACGAGGCAGGGTTCACCATGCAAGCCAAGCCAACCTGTCGCGGATTCCCATCATCCCATTCGCTGGGAGACGGAGCGTCGGCTTGGAAAAGGCCCATTTACCATTTCGGGCCACGATCCCACACCGAAAGGGTCAGGCATTCGTCGGAGATCGGTCCAATTATCCCCAATATAAGGCTGGCTAGCCCGTGTTTCAAATGGAAATACCCCGCCGGAGGTGTATTTAAATACTGATGATACCTGATGACCTTTTATTTTTATTTTTATTTTTAAATTTGCGAGGTGAGCAGCAGTCTACGATGAAGTCTTTCTTCCCTTCTCTGTTATTCCCCCTTGCCTTCGCGCCGGCTGTTCAGACAGTCACTCAGCACGACGCCGATCTACTTCCAGAGTATGATTATGTCGTGGTCGGAGGCGGGGTTAGCGGACTAACCGTCGCAAATCGTCTCACGGAGGACAGTAGCAGTATGGTTCATCCGTCAAGAAGGGTAGAGTGTAGGCTAACAGTTACAGCAACCGTGCTAGTCATCGAAGCAGGCAAAATGTAAGTTTTTAGTTTTCAAAATTAAAAAGGGTACAGATGGCTCACGGCGCAGTGACGACTACTCAAAAGATATCCAGTACCCCCGGTTCGCGCGGACAGTGTCTGCAAACTACAGCTGGCCGATTACCTCGCTGCCAATTACGGGGCTGAACAATCGTACTGCACCCGTCGTAGTAGCGCAAATTCTCGGCGGTGGCAGCGCAATCAATGGGATGGCTTTTATGCGTGGTTCGCCGGGTGATTATGATCTCTGGGCTGAACTCATTGGGGATAGGAGCTGGGGATGGGATGGGCTTTTGCCGTACTTTAAGAAGGTAATTGTTAAAAAAGCCCTGGATTCTCAGGTTTATAGGGTTAACTTTCCATAGAGCGAGACATTTACGCCCCCAACCGGCGCTCAGCAGAGTGAACACGGGATTTCATTTGACATGGATGCACGGGGGACAAATGGGCCTATCCAGTCTTCTTTCCCTCCGTTTATCACGAGTACAGGAAGTAAGAGATCCATAACTACGTGATTTGCTTAGCTTATACTCTAGGTAGAAGTATTTTTGGCGGCCCTAAGACAGCTTGGTATCCCAACCCAGATTGATGGTTCAGCAAATGCGCTGGGTGGGTACTGGAGTCCAAATAACCTGGACCCAGTGACAAGAGAAAGGTCCTACGCCCGGACAGGATACCATGATAGTGCGAATACTCGGTCGAACTATCATGTCCTTCCAGAGACCCTGGTAACAAAACTGACTCCAGATCTAACGGGTGTTGAGTATATACCAGAATACAACACAGCCTTAAACTCTACACCGCCGGATATTAAGATAAAGACAGTGCGAGCGCGAAAGGAGATCATAATGGCCGCCGGCGCGATCCACACACCAAAGATCCTGCATCTATCAGGTATCGGCTCGTCGGCTGTTCTCCGCTCTCTCGGAGTTAACCAAATACTTGATGTTCCTGGCGTTGGCGAGAATCTCCAAGACCATGCAACGATATACGGCTCCGTGGCCCTGACAAACCTCAGTGATCCAACACAGGATCCGGTCTATATATGGAACAACGCCACCTACGATGCTGAGATGGGCCTGCTGTATGAGGCCAACCGCACGGGGCCATGGACAGTAGGCACGGAGAATACGTTTTCGTTTTTGACAGCAGAGCATCTCAACTTCTCTGTGTCGCATTTTGCACACGCAGCCGGCCAGCCTGCAAGATATCTTCGTTCAGGCCTTGACCCGAGCATCATCCGTGGTTACGAAAAGGCGCAGAACCTACTCCTGAAATACATGACAGACAACAAAGTAGCCTTATCTGAGAACCTCCTCATCACAATCATCAGCCTGCAAAAGCCTCTAAGCCGGGGATCTGTTCACGCCGGGTCAACAGATCCCTATACTATGCCACACGTCAATTACCGTACCTTCAGTAACCCGCTTGACCTAGAAATGTTAGCTCAAGCCGTGCGGCTGCAGACAGACTTTCTTCCCCAGACACCAGCGCTACAGTCAATTGGCGCCGTGTTGGAATTTCCTAAGCCAGGGTTAACCGACACTGAACTTAAAGACACGATTAAAGAATCAGCAGACCCAAACTTCTACCATCCTGTTGGGACTTGTGCAATGTTGAAATTCAGGGATGGAGGGTGCGTGGATAGCCAGTTACGGCTTTATGGCTCAAGAGGAAGAGTGCGCGTTATTGACGCCTCGATATTTCCCATTATCCCGTCGGCTCATACCCAAAGTACCGTTTATGCTGTTGCCGAGAAGGCGGCTGATTTGATAAGGGGGATGCATACAGTGCCACATTGATTTAGTTGTTTTGGAGTAGAACGCCGATCCAAAGTGTTAGTATACCTAATCATTAGCATGGATATTATTTCAAAGTCCGCCATAGTGTGGTGCGGCTGGTATAGGTGAAATTTGCGCCCCTAAACGCAACCAATGATGGAGACATCCTCTGCAGTAACGTAGGAACATGGGTTTACAACCACGTGATGTATCCTCCAAGGCCTTACACTTGCTTTCTGGATAGAGAGGCCTTTATTAGATCTTATTTAGTGCCTTAATTGATTAATGACTAGAATTCCTCTATAGCGCTGACATCGCTTGGTGGTTGCTAGGTCCTTGGCATCGTTCGGTGCCTTACATGTTTATAATTCTAAACCTCCTATCGAATAGATTAATATATTTTATATCTCAACCCACAGCAGGTTAGGGCGCCTGAGGCCTTAACCCGCCCTAACCCAACCCGTATGCATGTCTAATTAAGCACACCCCATGGCATGAGTCGTCCGACTATCACCAGACTCCTCAGAACCATCATTGTGGAAACCGCGCCTAAAATAGTATCTCTGACGTATCATTAACCTGGTTATAATATATAGGTCTATAAATCTATAAAATCTATCTTAATAAGGAGCTCTACTAGCTGCTGTCTTTCTTTTAGATAATCCTATTTAATAAGCTACCAGTTTTAAGGTGGCTAAACATTAATCTCGTCTAAGGCATCAAGAAGGCGTCCAATGGCGTCTGCCCTACAGGTATCAGGCTCTAAATGAGTGCTGTCCAGACGAAATATGATATTTGTCGGATTTTCATTCCTATAAACTGGCCAAGATCCGTTGGTTTGCAGGGCTGTTTTAATATTAGCAAAAGCCGTCTCGGAAGTTTAATGTAATACTATTAATCCTGATATCTCGTTAGAGCTCTCTATGATTTGAATATCATAATCTAATCTAAACCCTAGGTAGGAATACCTTGACCAGAACATGTAACATGGTCTTAATATCTAATTAGGCCTGAGAAACAGGGTTAAATACCTGACAAGTGCCTCCCCCAAATATCGTCCTGCACTACTTCGCCCCCTTAATAAAGCGCTCGGTCCCAACAATAACACTTCCCATGGGTGCGCCCATGCCCTTAGACTATAAAATTTCCGAGCTACGGTTAGTCTACTATTCTCTCTATTTTATAGACTTAGATTAACCTGGCAGTTTATATCTTAAGAGAAAGTTATTAGAAGAATAGATTTAGATCTTTACTATAACTTATACTTTCCTGGTAAAAGCTAGTATTATTATTATTTTTTATTATATTAAGTCTGCTATAAGCCGTCTACTCTATTTCTAGTTTAAGTATACTATAATATAAATTCCTTAACTAATCCTCTACCTAATCATTACCTTTTCTTCCCATAACAAGTGATGAGGAGACTAAAAAGTCTATTAACCTAGGGGATAAAAACCCGGTTCTAATCAAGAAGGTACTAGAATTTCTATACACGGGAGATTATACTATTAGATCCTATATACCTGAAGTAGGAGATTCACGGCTCTATAATAGTAGAGCACAAGGAATAACTACAGGGTATAAGAAAGAAACTGTAGTTAATAATATATCAGAACCTGCTCTAAACGAGCTCGAATTAGAGACAGTCACTAATATAAATATTATTCCTAGCCTAGAGCGTACCGAGCCAGGTATTATAGGTAAATTCTTGCTATATAATTAACCAGCCCTAGTTAGAGAGCCTCTTGAAAAGTCCTAAGTGACTTAATAGAGTCTATTGTTGATCCTTTAGGTGGATGTCATCCATGCTACACCCACATGCGTATCTTCGGCGAAGCGGATTTCCCGATTCCGATAATCCCCTATCGGCATGCTGTCTCCTGCATTGTATGAGATAGCAGGAGCTCGGAGGAAGGATTTAGTTCTGCCTCTGGGATATCGGCCAACGGACCGCGTCAGAAACGAAATCGCCATGAGCCGCCCTGATTCGCCTTCAACCTAAGTAGGCAATGATAGACTAAATAGACACAGGCTTGGAAAGAGGGGCAGGATTGGCTCCAGAATACGAGTCCAAACACGAAGGGAAACCTTTTCCTGTCAACCCTCTCCCGTCTCAAATTTTCCTGGTCGCCAGGTTTCTTCTTCCTTGACGTCCTGGATCACATTAATCATGGGCTCCTTTGATTGTTACTGCGCTATCTGTGGTGGTTCCCTGACGGGTGCTGGGGCGGGTTCTGCTGACCCTCGCGCCCTGGCACAACGGCGACGACGCGTGGAGAGAAAGCGGCAAGCGCTGCTAGCGGGGGAGGAACCCCCACCAGACTCCGACTCCGACTCTGAGGCAAGCGGCGACGAGTCTGAGGAGGACTTCGATGCAGTAGGAGAGGAGTACAGTTACGACCCCGAGCTGGTCAGCGAAGAGGGTTTGGAGTGGCTTGGGGTTGTTCGTGGCTTGGGAATAGACGAGGAAACGGAGAAGTATGAGTATATATTTTCTCCTTTATCTCAACTGGTACTGATTCGCAGCGGCCCAGAGCGTTTCTCTCAGGCGAGGGATACTATATGGAGCAGGTATGGGGATGACCCTTATTTTTTCGCGTTATACGGAGGTCGTCGACTAATATTGGAGCCAATCTAGGGCTGCATTTATGTCCCCGTGGGAGATGGTTAGTGGTACCCCTTGGCCTCATCGTGGCGGCAGTATCTTGCAATTCCTCTAACTCTTGTGTAGATGAGGACTTTACGAAATTGAGCGGGTATTCTTCACGCATACCCCTCTAGCTCCCCAGATTGAGAGCTGACGGTCATCATGCAGGTATAATACCTCTGACGCAGCGTTCCCCGTCCACGTACCCTGTTTCAAATTGCTCAGCTGGACCTTCACTGGTGATCTGAATGCAGAAGAGGAAATCGATAAAGACGATCTGCGCGGCAACTTTAGTGCTCATGAGGGTGGGAAGAGTTTGGACATTGATCATGGTCCTATAGAAGGGGGTGCCCAATTCTGGGAAAGTATACCAGGAGAAGAGGTATTCCAACAACCAGAATTCTTTGCTCCTCAATTTTATCATTAACCACTCCCAGTTCGCTGTCACGCACCCAATAGAAATTCCTGGTTTGAGTGACTTTTTAAAGGCCAAGCTTGACTCGAGCACGTTCCAGCGACCTTCGACACACCGTGAATTACATCCAAATGTGGTGGCTGACCCATTCACCCGATTACCATATGATTTGCTGCATCTAGTTCTTAAACTGCTGCCCAGAAGCTCAGTGTCCGCATTGGCCACAGCATCCTGGTCGGTTCAACGAGCTACTCGCCACAACTCATTTTGGAAAATGATGCTGCGGCGCGAGATGCCATGGTTTTGGGAACTGTTCGAACTCCTTGAGGATGAGAGATACTCTAAAACGGGCTGTAAACGCCTTTTTCTCTGGTTGGATAAAGAGCTGTCTGTTATGTATGGGCTACGGGGCCCCCTCATGGGCATCGCAAACCGCAAGCGCATCTGGGCGGCTTGTCTGCAAATTCGGGACTAAGATCCTGTTTGGCAATAGCTAGCGCATGTCCTCATCTGGCCTATATATCATTGAGCTACTTGCCTGTTGTCTATCTAGATATCTCCACCAATAGACCCATCATCGATTCGTCTTCTTTCCCTGGATCCGCGCCTCTATAGTGTTGACGTATCTTGGGCGCGTTCGCTCCCTCACTACCACTATCACTGAGACTACCCAGTGTATGGCTATGTCCCTTCGAGACTTAAAATAGACCCAGGACGGCGGCAAAAAAACCAATTTCATTAGAGGGCGCTAGATTCCGCGGACAGTACAAAAAGCGGTTAGTTTTTACAGAAAAGAAAAAAACATCTTTTAACCGCCGAGTTCAAAAGCGTGTTTTGAAATATAAATCCTAGCAATCCATTCAAACTAAAAGCATTCGATAAAATGAAATTCGATGCCAGAAAAACCATGCAAACTCAAACAGGCACGCGACTGTGTAAACTGTCGGGCGAGGCAGCCGGCCAATAGGGTAAGACTAGTTGGTGAGCACAGCTATGAAATATACTAATGAAACACTAATTTACATTATATATAGGGCTCGCTCATAGATAATATATCACGGCAAACTAGATAATGCAAGCCTCGCTGGAGATATTTATTCGCACAGTGACTGGACCGGACGTGGCTCTTGCTGTGCGGAAATACCGCGTGGGCTGGTCATCGGCATCGGTTCCTTCGGATGGCAGCAGCTTCAGCTTGCCGTCGCGGTCCTCTGGAGTGAGAGTTGTAGTGTTGTAGCCTACCGTCGGTCTGCTGGCTAGGGTGAGGGGAATGTCGACGAGGGTCTCGTTTGCCTGCGTGGGATAGTTCAGGATGTACTCCCCAGAGTCCGGTGATGATGCCGTGGGTCACGACGGGCGTGATTGTGATGTTGACTGTGCGATTGAGGGCACTGGCGCCGAGGGCCAGAAAAAGGAACAATAATATGTACATGGTGTACTTGAGGAATCCGTGGTCTTGAATCGTGGCTTTAAAGCTTCTGGTTCGTGGGGTGTCGCCGGTGGCGGCGGGGGGCGGGGGGGGCGGGGGGGGGGGGGGGGGGGTTGCTTCCGTGGTTGCTCCAAAGTCTCCGGACATTCTGGCGGATCCGTTGACGCTTTGCGCGTATTGTTGACGGGGG